>JAWPHD010010097.1:0-97237 GCA_037043455.1 Cyrtodaria siliqua | reverse complement strand
TGTCATATAGATGAAAACATGTGTGACGTTTGAAAGCCCTATGGCGTCCTGTGTCTGAGAAATGCACTTGTATGTAAGACTTTTTCCTACATACATTTATATGATCCATGAATCCAAAACCTTTTTACCCTGTCCACCAAAAATATTAAAAAATTCTTATAACATTAAGAAATTGAATTTCCACATTTATTTTTGTGAACATTATAAATAACATTGAAAGTTGAGGCTGCTAAGATTTCTACTGTAATAGTGTAGCATTCATGATCATTGGGTTGACATAGTCCCCCCCCCCCCCCCCACCCCCCCCCCCCCCCCCACCATTAGCTTGTCACGCCCAATTAGCTTGTCACGTTACACTTGTGAACACAGACTGCTCCCTCCATCACCTCACCTCACTCCACATCAGTTTGTCACGTTACTCAAGTTTGTCAACACAGACTGAAGGCAAGTTATAGCCTTAGGGTAAATAAACATGTGACTGTCTACATATATTGTATAATATAATATACATGTACTAATATAATATATACACAACAACTTTAAATGTACTAAACCACTGAAGCTGGAATCAGTCAGTTGTATTCACATATCATTAATGATATAATTTTATTGAGAATTAAACAAAACAGCGGACTGACAGTAATTTTTCATTGGCATTGCAGAGATGTTCAGATTTTATCTTATTTTCAGTAGGTGATACAATTTGTGTTACCCGGTTTTATCCTTAAAGGGACACTGTCAGTAAGTAAGCAGATATTGAACATAACCAAATAACTGTCTTACTTTTATTCAGTGAAATGTATACATGAAAACTTGAGCATAGACCCAAAGAAGTCTCCCGTTTGATATAACCTTCAATATTTATGAAAGGTGTGAAAGCAGAAAGCATCGTTTCTGCGAAGTGTTGGGTGACTTGGGTCGTTGAAGCATAGACTAGGAGACATAAACAAATTAGAAGAATAAAAATAGTAAATGGTAGACGATGAACACATTATTTTTGAAAAGATAAACAAAACATGACAGCTATACAGTAGACTATGAACATGTTACATGGTCTCAAAAGTCAGTCTGAGTTATTAAATAACTTACCGCCATCACCAGTTCAAATGGGTACTTATAAACCCTGACCGGCGACTGGTATTTATGCACCATTTTGTCGTCGAACTAATCCTTGAATAATCTGTGTTATCTCAATACTTTCCAATTTTTCAAAGACATTTTTCAGTCTTGATTCGATTTTCAGTCGACCATAGAAGGTGACGGGTCGTTTCGCACATCGGTTGTTTCGCGGATAGTCGTTTCGCCCATCATATAGTTAGTCGTTTCGCCCACCTATATATATATATATATATATATATATAGTGATGAATAATTACTTATGCAAATACTTATTTGGAGTTAGAACTATTGTATTTTAGGATTAGAAATCATTTTTAATGTATCAAGTATTAAATTTCGTGTTTAGAAGAATATATGAACTTGCGTTTTCTATGTAAAAAAACATTAAACACTTTGAATGAATCAAATAATTATTTTTGCAGTATTAATTAAGTCTTTAATTGTTATAAAATCAATCATTTATATTTATGATGACTACATGCAAGCCTCTCGAAGGAAAAAGCATAAACTTTCATAATTAATAATTACTGTTTGTCATTCACTTTGAATTAAAAAATAATTACAAATAATTAGAATACAGTTGTGTTTATTGTTTATATTCCCTATTACCTTTACGCGTATTTCAAATATATCTACAGTATCAAACAGCATTCAAGTCTAGAGAAAATATAGATGTATTACATTTTAAAGGGACACATCGTGAAGATTTTATCAAGCATTCAACTTAGCATGTCAACGTATTAATCTAGGATCATTTTTACTTTAAATGTGCTTGCAAATAATTAAATAACAATGTATTGTTTTTACTTTTAATATTTAAGATTGAACAAATGCAAGTTCTATAGAACAACTAACGGGACGCGCGAATTTTTAATAAAACGATTTTGCTGCGTGTTTCTTTATTAAAATGTTTACTCATTTATTTTCTAAATATTTTGCACATATATTTTCTGATAAATAAAATTGTCGTTCATTTCTCTCATTTGTCCTGTATGTAATATCTCTCATCTGTCCTGTATGTAACATTTCTCATCTGTCCTGTTTGTAATATCTCTAATTTGTCCTGTATGTAATATCTCTCATCTGTCCTGTATGTAATATCTCTCATCTATCCTGTATGTAATATCTCTCATCTGTCCTGTATGAAATATCTCTCATCTGTGCTGTATGTAATATCTCTCATCTGTCCCGTATGTAAAATCTCTCATCTGTCCCGTATGTAATATCTCTCATCTATCCTGTATATTAAATGAAAATAAAAAAAAATATATAAAAAAAGTGTCCAAAGATGTGCACAAACGCACCACGAAAACACACAACAAAATATATATATATATATAAAAAGATGTGTCAAAAGATGTGCACAATTGCACCAAATAAATGAAAAGAAAGAGACACGCACAAAAAAAATAGAAAAAAAATGTATATTTTGAAATGTTGAAATGTACTGTAAACATTACGCAAGAATTTGAAAATGTCTGCAATGAAATAGATGAAATGCTTGTTACACCTCCTCGTTGGAACTAACCGGAAACAACCTATTTTTATTCATTCAATTATGAATAAAATATGTTGGCCGACGTATATATATATTCATGGGCGTACCCATGGATTTTTTATTGGTACGGCCAAATATATGATGAACGGCGTAAGCTACGAGTGGCTATTTTTTTGCAACATCCCAAATCATGCCTTCTTGTGTATATTTCAGGCCATTGGAGACTGAGTTTCAAAAAATTTGTTCACTTGACTGTCTCTGTCTGTCCGTCTGTCCGTCTGTCTATCCGGATATATTGTTTGTTATTGGTTTTGTTTTGGTTGAAAGGTGTTTTACGTAAATTTTAGCACATGTTAGGCCATAAATGACGGTCGATGTTTTTGTGGTAGAGGCATATCACCGTATTGTTTACTAGGTAGAACCAGTACTGTATACCTCCCGCCATCTGAAGAAAAAATCCAAAAGTTGTCGTATCGCAGTAATACAGCATGATTTTCGTATCGAGTCTATATGTCATTGGTCATATTCGTTTGCTAAACAATTACCAGTATGCTCGCAGGGGAACAAAACTTGTTCCAAACGTACACGTTTGGCAATCTCAAAAGTGATTTCGGTAATAATCCATGGTAAAGTGTAATACACATGTTTTGTCAAAGATGATTATTTTTATTTTAAGCAGTGTTGTTAAATTGTCTTTCTTTATGGAAAGCCGTTTGGGACCCCCGCTAAAAACCAAACGGCTTTCCATACTTTCTTATATTTGAAAATGTTTTTAAACAATATGTTTATGTAAGTACATGCAAATATTTAAATACCAAACTGGCATATGCAAAATACCTCGGTCAAGAATCATCTGTCGGCTCATTTACTAACACACACACTTTTCACAAATCCTCAAATTATTTGCTATTTTACTGTGTTCTTCTGTCTCATTGCTATATTAAAGGGAATATATGTTTTAGTTGCGTGTTTATTGTTGAACATGTAGCGTAATACAGTAACATGCAGGTGGGAAGATAGATGTAGGCAGTGAAGTAATACGTGAAGTCTTATTACTTCACTGATGTAGGGGAATTTCCCAAATATTTCAGATGGTTTAGTATTTCATAAGGCGTCCTATCATTGTGTCAGATGATATCTGTCACGCAACTCTATATTATTAAGTTACGATTTAATTACATCATACTTGCAATCCGATGTTTGCAGTTAGTATCCCCAAATATGTTCTGAATGTTTAAGGTTATTGCAGTCATCATTCTATCTTACGAGCACACATTTTTGTTCCGATAATGTCTGTATTACTGAAACAAAACACCACAACTTACGTCAAGATGATATCTGAAAGTTAATGGATACAGCATCAAACGTATTTAATTCTTAAATTGTTTTTATCATGCATGTTAATATCAGTTTTTTGTAAATGTTCAGCTGCTTATTCGTTATTTAATAATGTAAACATTGGTAACATGTTTTAAGCAATAAAACCCAATCTCATTTGCGGAAATTCTTCATGTACTTCACCGACATATATATATATACAACTTACATATTTTTGAATCCCAACTCTATAGACACACTATAAATGGTTTTAACCAGCCATACCAAACAACGAAATTGGACCGCCGAATTAATAGTTACCAAGTCATACTTCATTTACGCATATTCAATAACACAATTATTGTAAGAACCCGTGAATAAACCTATACCTTTAATTGGTACATATACATTATTATATGACCTTAATACCTGGATAGAGTTTTGATAAACGGTTGTGTAGTGTAATTTTGCCATTATTTGGCGGTTAGTTTCTTAAACATATAAATATGCGAAAATATGTCTTCAAGAGGGACACTTAGCTTGGTACCTCGCTGATCTCGACATTATTTTGGGATTTGCAACACCATTTCGCTATGTTACCAAACTATTTATCATAATGTTGTAAAACTTGAAGTTGTTTGAAGATACCCGTGTGGTTGTATGTGACTAAACTAACACTCTTATTACATCAATAAGATACATAAGCTACAAGTAAGAGTAGCGCGAATAATAATGCATAAATCTTACAAAACTGGGTGCAAATCACTACTGAAAGAATTACAATGGCTATCCGTTTCAGATAGATATCAGTATCACATAGCTGTTCTAGTATACAAAGCGAAATATAATCTCGCTCTTTATTTAAATAAAGCTTTTATTATTATTATTATTATTATTACTCTGTGATGCTAAAAACGTTGACAGTTGAGTGCAACGCGACTTTTATGAAAAACGTCAAACATATATAGCCATATTTGAGACGTTATTATTAAAATCTTGTTCTCACGAGGACAAAACAAAATTCAGATTCAAGTCGCAAATATCTTCAAATTTACATATATATATAGTTCATATGCGTACCCTTAAATATTCGAATTGGTCAATTCCCCCTTAAATAAAGATAATTTATCAATATAGAGTATATGCAAAATAAATATAAACAATCTGTAGAAATTGTTGGTACGGCCAGCCTATGTATATATATTCTTCGCCAATACATTTGGCGGCAACAGTTATGAGTATGATAACAGTTATGAGTAATTTTTTGAGATAATATATAATTAGTGTAAATAATATAACAGTATAAACAAACATTCAACATTCAATAACAACAACACAAATATCATTATGATTCTCCCTTAATTTATTATTCACAGGTTAATAAAAACTCATTCACAGTTCACAATCAAATACAATACCTAATAGATGACGTTTCGACTTAGTGGGCGAAACGACTATCAAAATGATGTGCGAAATGACCGATGTGCGAAATAACCGATGCGCGAACGGGAAAGTGTGCGAAACGACCCGGGACCCCATAGAACACTACTGAATAAATGATACTACGCTTAAAAATAGTGCATACCCTTAATTTGTTAACGATTATTGCTATGAATATTCAAAACCTCGTGTTTCCAAATTTTACCATTTATTTTAATTATTGCTTCATACTTCTGGGGCATTAGCTATAACGATGCAAAAGGCTAATACACTTCGTTTTTTATTAATGGACTTCATATTCATACGCATGACGTCACTGAATCGGTGACGGCTCGTTTCGCACATCGGTTGTTTCGCGGATAGTCGTTTCGCCCATCATAGAGATAGTCTCTAAAGTGTGCCCACCCTTGGCCCACCTTATATGAGAAGAATTACTTCTTCACATACTTATTTGGAGTAAGAACTATTGTATTTTAGGATTAGAAAGAAAAAATAATAATGAATCAAGCACTGAATTTTGTGTTTTGAAGAATATTAACTAGCTTTAAAAGACACTTTGAATGAATCAAATATTTAAAGAAAGATAGTTATTTTTTATTTAGAAGAAAATGAAATTGCAATATTAATTGCAGATTAAATCTTTATATGTTATAAAATCAATCATTTCTATTTCAGATGATGACTACATGCAAGCCTCTCGAAGGAAAAAGCATAAACTGTCATCATCCCAAATAGTTAATAAATAATGTGTTTCATTCACTTTGACTTTGAATAAAAAAATAATTACAAATAATTAAAATACAATTGTGTTTATTGTTTAATATATTCCCTATTACCTTTACCCGTAATTCAAATATATCTGCAGTATCAAACAGCATACAAGCCTAGAGAAAATATAGATGTATTACATGTTAAAGGGACATACGGTAAGTTGTATAGAAAAACTAACGGGACACGCGAATATTTAATAAAGCTATTTTGCAACGTGTTTCTTTGAAAAATGTTTTCTTATTTATTTTCTAAATATTTTGCACATATATTTACTGATAAAACTGTTTGTCGCTCACTTTAACTTTGAATAAAGAAATAAAATAAACCATAATTATAATGTAACTTTGTTTTATGCCAGTTGAACAGAACAGAACAGAACAATCTTTTATTATGTACAATCTCAGGCAACATGAGTTACAACATGAGAGAATTATTATGCATACAACAAATTATACAATTACTAATTTTGAATTAAAAAGGATAACACAAACCCACTTGATATGGTGGGAAAAGTTAGGGGGATAACAGTTGCGTGGAATAACATTGCAGCTTCAAATGTGAAGCATGTAAATATATATATATACTTATTGTTTAACAGTTTGTAATAGAATTCGGACAAAGACACATAGATTGATTTGTATTTTGGTTGACGAATGAGTTAGAAGCTCCTTAAATTTTATAACATTAGCGTGACGGTAAAAATACCGTGGAATGTACTTTTTACGCAGAGGGTCGAAATGAGGGCACTTTAAGAGATAGCGAAATTCGTCGCAAAATATCAGAGTCACACAGAGTACAGCGCCTTAAGTTGTACGGGATATTCGCAAACCTACCAGTTTCGACAGGACATCTATGGTTAGTTGTTCGGAATTTGAATACATTAATATAGAAATTTCTCGGTAACTTTAGATAAGGTTCAAATGAAAGGTCGTCTTTGAATAGGTTATAATTACGCCCTTTGGACGAATTTTGTAGGTCTGCCCTCCATGATTGTGTAAATTGGTCGAATAAAGTTTTTTTAAAGGATCGATGGACATATTTGCTTTGCAATAAATGGCGATTAGTCCAAATATGTGTTGTTAAGTATATTTTTAATGTATTTTAGCCACTTGTATTCGTAATTAGCTGTATTAACCATTGATTCATAACATAAGTAACTAAGTTTTGTTTGTTTACCTAGGATCAATTTATTCCAAAAGTTTATCATTCTCGTTTGTATAGTGACTGCGATTGGGTGTCTGCCTAATTCCGCATATAGCATGTAAGAAGGGGTGCTTTTTTTACTGTTTGTAATTCTTTTTAAAAAATCAGTATGTACACGTTCTGATTATATCTAAGTTTTCATATCCCCAAACTTCGCAATTGTAGGTTAATATTGGTAGAATTGTTTGGTCGAATAACTTAAGTTGGAGGTCTAAGGGTAGGTCTAGGTTATTGATTCTCCGATAAAGTAGAAATGACGCTTTCTTGGCTTGTTCGGCCAAGTGTTTTCTTGTGTTTAGAACGCTACCCGAGCTAGTAAATATTACTCCTAGGTATTTGTATTTATTTGTTATTTCGATTTTTTCCGGTCCTATGTTAAATGAGAAACGATTTGTGTTTCTGGCACCAAAGACAATTATTTTAGTTTTGCTGTAATTTACTTTTAATTTCCACGATAGACAATACTCATGGAATTTATTTAGACTTAATTGGAAACTTTCGGGGTTCTCACCTAGGATAATGGTATCGTCCGCATATAGTAGTATTATAATCTTTATAAAGACATTTATTTGGGGTTCAACTCTTATTCCTTCTAGGCCTGTGTTAAGCAAATACTCCTGTAAGTCATTTAAAAAGATAGCAAACATTATCGGTGATAAATTTTCACCTTGACGGACTCCGCATTGACTCACAAAGAAATTCGAGGTGTCGTTGTTTATGGACACACATGATTTAATGTTTTGATACATGTTATATATTATACGGAAGAATTTTCCTTTAATTTCATTATTTAGGAGTTTTCGCCATAGGCCTATTTATTCTCCATATGGAGTCAAATGCCTGTGTGAAATCTATAAAGCAGCAGAACAACTTTTTCTTTGTGAACGTAACATCTCCACCAATTTGTGTAATACAAATATATGATCAGTTGTGGAATATTTGGCTCTAAACCCTGCTTGATTTTCAGCTAAGATTTCATTTTCATTTAGGAATTTGTTAATTCGTTCGTTTAGTATAGATGTAAACAGTTTGCCGAAACAACTTAATATGGTGATCGAGCGATAGTTTTCAGGTCTTAAGGGATCACCTTTGTTTTTGAAAATGGGTTTAATGATGCCTTCTAACCAACTTGTTGGGAGAAACCCTGTATCAAGAATAATATTGAAGAGCTTTGTATATATCGGTAGCATGACTTCTTGAGTAACCTTAATATATTCGTTTATTATTTGGTCATCAGCAGAGCCTTTTGAGTTTTTCAGCTTAGATATATTTTTTAAGATCTCGTCTGGCGTGATAGGCGAGTTTAAAATGACATCGTCATCCGCAACATTAAATTCGAGTGGATCATTATCTTCGTTTAATGGCGGCGTCTTGCTTACTGTTTTGGGCTTCATCCTACTGAGATATCGCCAATATTCTTTAGGACGTTTTGAATGGAGATTTCTAATTGTTTGCTGGCTATCTTATTTGTGTTTATTAATAAATGCATTTAACGTTTTTTTGTATGTTTTGGTGGCCGATTTTTATGAATTCTTGTTGTTCTCGTTTTTTCGTGTTTGATATTTTTTACGAGCTTTATTGTACTTGATCCGCGCGTTTCGGCATTTTTGACCGAACCACGGTTTATTGCTTGGGTTATTTGCAAGGAGCGTAGGTTTGTATGGTTTCCTTGGACCAAAGGTATTTTTTGCTGTTTTGTAAAATAGTTGCCCTATGGAGTCAGTAATATTGTCTACAGATTGTTGATCAAGATTGGAATTAAACGTGGAAATTGTGTTATGGAGAAGTTGAACTTTGCTTCGGTCTAGTTTGTCTAGAAAAACATGTTTATTATCTTCGTCCCATTTGGGTGGAATTTTACGTGTATTAGGTAGGGTTAAGTTCTCGTTATTTAAGGCTGTACTTATGTTTGTGTATAAGACCAGTGAGAGAAGCGCATGACCGTCTGAAAAGAGCGGATCAAGATCGATAACTTCGAAATCATTTAATAAGTCTAGGCTTTCGAGAGAGCAAATACTATAGCCAATTAGCGAAATATTTCGAAACGTGCATTTACCAATGTCCTTATCTTTACCGAATCGACCGTTTAAGACAATTAAGTTATTATTTCTGCAAGTGTCAATAAACAAATAGCCATGGTTATTTATTCTGTTATCTTCGGATTCCCTGTTTATCGACAAGTTATTATTAGGTAAGTTTAAAATGGCATTATAAAAATCAATTGTGTCTTTGTCAAATTCAAAGTGATTAGCCAAAAAAGGGTCAGCGACAACGAAGTCGGCTAATTTATCAGTTCGACCGTTGGTGTCTCCCATGAGAAGTACATATTTATTTGAATTGCACATGTTTTCAATTTCCGAATCTAAATATCCATATGAGTTGATGCTGAAGAACTTCGAGTTTTCGGGTGGTATGTAGACTATACCCAGAATAACATCTTCCTCCACATTAAAAAGTGATTTAGAGAGCTTCAACCATAAGACATAATCAGATTCGGACATTACAGTTTTAACACTATGAAATAACGTAGATTTAACGAAGAGGCCGATACCGCCGCTTTTTCTCTTATACCTTTGTTTCCTTGGTTTAGAAACAAAAGTGTAGTTAGGAATGGCGATATCGTCGTGCTCGTCAAGTTCAGTTTCAGTTACACAAAACATATCATAATTCGAGACACATTCAATAAATTCAGGATACATGGTTCTTCGCTTCAAACCACATACATTTATACACCCTAAGGAAATGTTGCTTTTTCCACACCTGTAATAATTTATTTCATCATCATCATCATCATCATCATCATCATCATCATCATCATCATCATCATCATCATCATCATCATCATCATCATCATATCATCATCATCATCATCATCATCATCATCATCATCATCATCATCGTCCATAACAACAACTATATGATCAACATTATCGTAAGTACTAGCATTATATTTTGTACAGTTTTGACATATTGACAATTATTGTTAAACAAGTTTGCAATAATCTCATGTTCATAATATTCAACGGGTTCAGTAGCATCATCATCATCATCATCATCATCATCATCATCATCATCATCATCATCATCATCATCATCATCATCATCATCATCATCATCATCATCATCATCATCATTGACAGAGGTATCAACATTATGTTTTATACAATTATTAACTGGTACAATTGTATTATCATGGCTATCAATATTTCTAACAATATAATGACAATTATTGCTACATGTATTTTCATTACCATGGATAACGTTTATTCCAGGGTTGCTAACACATTTGAAAGCATACATATTGCTTTCATCATCATCATCATCATCATCATCATCATCATCATCATCATCATTGACAGAGGTACCAACATTATGTTTTATACAATTATTAACTGGTACAATGGTATTATCATGGCTATCAATATTTCTAACAATATAATGACAATTATTGCTACATGTATTTTCATTACCATGGATAACGTTTATTCCAGGGTTGCTAACACATTTGAAAGCATACATATTGCTTTCATCATCATCATCATCATCATCATCATCATCAGCATCATCAGCATCATCAGCATCATCATGATCGCCGGAAGCATGACCAGCATCATTGACATATGTAAAAACATTGTATTTTATACCATCATTAACTTGTAGTGTAATAGTGTTATCATGACTATCACTATTTCTTACAATATAATGACAATTATCAATATTATGACAATTATCAATATAACAATATTTGTTAAAAGTGTATTCATTAACCTGCTTAATGCTTATGCCAGGGTGTTTGATATAAGCATAAAGATTGGTTTCGGTATCAACAACAACATCATCATCATCATCATCATCATCATCATCATCATCATCATCATCATCATCATCATCATCATCATCATCATCATCATCATCATCATCATCATCATCATCATCATTGTCGTACATGACATTACCTTTGTTAACATAATTTTCAGGATAATTAATAATTTCAATATGATACATTGAGCTGGCACCGCAATGTTTATTTCTTGCCTGCCGAGAGCGTTCTTCGTGGTGGATGGAGGTAGAATGTGTCACATACTTTTGCTTAAAGAAGTTTGTCAATGTGTTCATTTGAGGAGATATCCTAGGTTGGCACAGATATACACTTACTGCTAATCGTTAATATTTTAAAAGATCAGTTAGATCATTGATTGTTAAAGAAACCCTGGTGATATCATACTAATTGATTATAATGAGCAGTTCAGATTAGAACTTATTTACTATACAGCTTATATCCAGCCACATTTAGATTTTTGCGATATTATATGGGGAAATACAACGAAGAGAAACATTAATAGTCTTCTAAAAATACAAAGAAGAGCTTGTCATATTATATTAGGCAACGAATATATGACATGTTTAAATGATGCAATGAACACTATAATTGCAAAGACAAATTGTTAATAAAGCAAAAAATATTTTTTAAGTTTCTAAGCAGCTTGTTCATATATATATATTGGATATGTTTGAGTTACATAACATAAGGTCACACAATTTACGATCTCACTGTGAGCCAAATAAGGACTAGTACCTCTTCTACGGAAAGAGGCAGATATCGTCCAGATGCAGACGAGGCTTGTCGGCGACAACCTACTCACAGTTGACACCAGGACCCGGTACACTAAGAACTAAGTTGTGGGCACAGTACACGGACCGCGACATCACCACGGCCCAGCTGCTGCCGCGTGTACGCACCAAAGACGCAGGGACCACCAGTGGAAGCTGAGTAGAAAAACGCCGCTTGAGATGTGTCAAAGCAACTGCTGATAAGAATGTGTTTTTGTGAATTTTGAAATTCCCTATAAACATGACGCAAGTTTTAAATCGAAATTCCTTAATTTAAAAAAAAAAGTTATTACATTTCTTATAAAAAAAAAATACATGTAGCCGAGATTTAAAATTTATTTTTAATAACAACTTCAGTATATCGTCCTCTGGATATAATACTTGTGCCATGTAATATCTCTCATCTGTCCTGTATATCGTCCTCTGGATATAATACTTGCGCCATGTAATATCTCTCATCTGTCCTGTTTATCGTCCTCTGGATATAATACTTGCGCCATGTAATATCTCTCATCTGTCCTGTATATCGTCATCTGTCCTGTATATCGTCATCTGGATATAATACTTGCGCCATGTACTATCTCTCATCTGTCCTGTATATCGTCCTCTGGATATAATACTTGCGCCATGTAATATCTCTCATCTGTCCTGTATATCGTCATCTGTCCTGTATATCGTCCTCTGGATATAATACTTGCGCCATGTAATATCTCTCATCTATCCTGTATATCGTCCTCTGGATATAATACTTGCGCCATGTAATATCTCTCATCTGTCCTGTATATCGTCCTCTGGATATAATACTTGCGCCATGTAATATCTCTCATCTGTCCTGTATATCGTCCTCCTGATATAATACTTGCGCCATGTAATATCTCTCATCTGTCCTGTATATCGTCCTCTGGTTATAATACTTGCGCCATGTAATATCTCTCATCTGTCCTGTATGTAATATCTCTCATCTGTCCTGTATATCGTCCTCTGGATATAATACTTGCGCCATGTAATATCTCTCATCTATCCTGTATATCGTTCTCTGGATATAATATTGCGCCATGTAATATCTCTCATTTGTCCTGTATATCGTCATCTGTCCTGTATATCGTCCTCTGGATATAATACTTGCGCCATGTACTATCTCTCATCTGTCCTGTATATCGTCATCTGTCCTGTATATCGTCCTCTGGATACAATACTTGTGCCATGTAATATCTCTCATCTGTCCTGTATGTAATTTCTCTCATCTGTCCTGTATATCGTCCTCTGGATATAATACTTGCGCCATGTAATATCTCTCATCTATCCTGTATATCGTCCTCTGGATATAATATTGCGCCATGTAATATCTCTCAATCTGTCCTGTATATCGTCATCTGTCCTGTATATCGTCCTCTGGATATAATACTTGCGCCATGTACTATCTCTCATCTGTCCTGTATATCGTCCTCTGGATATAATACTTGCGCCATGTAATATCTCTCATCTGTCATGTATATCGTCATCTGTCCTGTATATCGTCCTCTGGATATAATACTTGCGCCATGTACTATCTCTCATCTGTCCTGTATATCGTCCTCTGGATATAATACTTGCGCCATGTAATATCTCTCATCTGTCATGTATATCGTCATCTGTCCTGTATATCGTCCTCTGGATATAATACTTGTGCCATGTAATATCTCTCATCTGTCCTGTATATCGTCCTCTGGATATAATACTTGCGCCATGTAATATATCTCATCTGTCCTGTATATCGTCCTCTGGATATAATACTTACGCCATGTAATATCTCTCATCTGTGCTGTATGTAATATCTCTCATCTGTCCTGTATATCGTCCTCTGGATATAATACTTGCGCCATGTAATATCTCTCATCTGTCCTGTATATCGTCCTCTGGATATAATACTTGCGCCATGTAATATCTCTCATCTGTCCTGTATATCGTCATCTGTCCTGTATATCGTCATCTGGATATAATACTTGCGCCATGTACTATCTCTCATCTGTCCTGTATATCGTCCTCTGGATATAATACTTGCGCCATGTAATATCTCTCATCTGTCCTGTATATCGTCATCTGTCCTGTATATCGTCCTCTGGATATAATACTTGCGCCATGTAATATCTCTCATCTATCCTGTATATCGTCCTCTGGATATAATACTTGCGCCATGTAATATCTCTCATCTGTCCTGTATATCGTCCTCCTGATATAATACTTGCGCCATGTAATATCTCTCATCTGTCCTGTATATCGTCCTCTGGATATAATACTTGCGCCATGTAATATCTCTCATCTGTCCTGTATGTAATATCTCTCATCTGTCCTGTATATCGTCCTCTGGATATAATACGTGCGCCATGTAATATCTCTCATCTATCCTGTATATCGTCCTCTGGATATAATATTGCGCCATGTAATATCTCTCATTTGTCCTGTATATCGTCATCTGTCCTGTATATCGTCCTCTGGATATAATACTTGCGCCATGTACTATCTCTCATCTGTCCTGTATATCGTCATCTGTCCTGTATATCGTCCTCTGGATACAATACTTGTGCCATGTAATATCTCTCATCTGTCCTGTATATCGTCCTCTGGATATAATACTTGCGCCATGCAATATATCTCATCTGTCCTGTATATCGTCCTCTGGATATAATACTTGCGCCATGTAATATCTCTCATCTGTGCTGTATGTAATATCTCTCATCTGTCCTGTATATCGTCCTCTGGATATACTACTTGCAATGTAATATCTCTCATCTATCCTGTATATCGTCCTCTGGATATAATACTTGCGCCATGTAATATCTCTCATCTGTCCTGTATATCGTCATCTGTCCTGTATATCGTCATCTGTCCTGTATATCGTCCTCTGGATATAATACTTGCGCCATGTACTATCTCTCAACTGTCCTGTATATCGTCCTCTGGATATAATACTTGCGCCATGTAATATTTCTCATATGTCCTGTATATCGTCATCTGTCCTGTATATCGTCCTCTGGATGTAATACTTGCGCCATGTAATATCTCTCATCTGTCCTGTATATCGTCCTCTGGATATAATACTTGCGCCATGTAATATCTCTCATCTGTCCTGTATATCGTCCTCCTGATATAATACTTGCGCCATGTAATATCTCTCATCTATCCTGTATATCGTCCTCTGGATATAATACTTGCGCCATGTAATATCTCTCATCTTTCCTGTATATCGTCATCTGTCCTGTATATCGTCCTCTGGATATAATACTTGCGCCATGTAATATCTCTCATCTGTCCTGTATATCGTCCTCTGGATATAATACTTGCGCCATGTACTATCTCTCATCTGTCCTGTATATTGTCCTCTGGATATAATACTTGCGCCATGTAATATCTCTCATCTGTCCTGTATATCGTCCACTGGATATAATACTTGCGCCATGTACTATCTCTCATCTGTCCTGTATATAGTCCTCTGGATATAATACTTGCGCCATGTAATATCTCTCATCTGTCCTGTATATCGTCATCTGTCCTGTATATCGTCCTCTGGATGTAATACTTGCGCCATGTAATATCTCTCATCTGTCCTGTATATCGTCCTCTGGATATAATACTTGCGCCATGTAATATCTCTCATCTGTCCTGTATATCGTCCTCCTGATATAATACTTGCGCCATGTAATATCTCTCATCTATCCTGTATATCGTCCTCTGGATATAATACTTGCGCCATGTAATATCTCTCATCTTTCCTGTATATCGTCATCTGTCCTGTATATCGTCCTCTGGATATAATACTTGCGCCATGTAATATCTCTCATCTGTCCTGTATATCGTCCTCTGGATATACTACTTGCGCCATGTAATATCTCTCATCTGTCCTGTATATCGTCCTCTGGATATAATACTTGCGCCATGTAATATCTCTCATCTGTCCTGTATATCGTCCTCTGGATATAATACTTGCGCAATGTAATATCTCTCATCTGTCCTGTATATCGTCCTGTGGATATAATACTTGCGCCATGTAATATCTCTCATCTGTCCTGTATATCGTCCTCTGGATATAATACTTGTGCCATGTAATATCTCTCATCTGTCCTGTATATCGTCCTCTGGATATAATACTTGCGCCATGTAATATCTCTCATCTGTCCTGTATATCGTCCTCTGGATATAATACTTGCGCCATGTAATATCTCTCATCTGTTATGTATATTGAATGAAAATAAAAATAAAAATTAAAAAAAGTGTCAAAAGATGTGCACAAACGCACCACCAAAACACACAACAAAAAGAAATTGTATAAAAAAGATGTCTCAAAAGATGTGCACAATTGCAGCAAAAATAAATAAAAAGAGAGAGACACAAAAAAAAAAGAATAAAAAAAAAGAAATGTATATTTTGAAATGCCGGAATGCACTGTAAACATTACGCAAGAATTTAAAAACGTCAGTAAAACGATTTTCTTTAATTCACGGCTTTTTTCATTATTTAATATAATGTTTAAATTGATAAAATAATGACATTATGGTGGCATATGGCTGCCATTCACTTAATTTAAGTTGACATAAATTATCGTGACTTTATCGTCATTTTATTGCGACTTGTCGTGATAATTTCTCTTTTAAGACAACATAATTTCAAGAATATAAAAATAAAAGGCATGATAAAATATCTCAACAATTAATAAAATGTCGCGATATGAACTGCTATGTGTTCCTGGATTTTCATTCTTTCGTAATGTAATATTTGTTCTGTAAATGGTTAGTGAATGGGTGGTAGATCCACCAAGTCCTAGTTACACCTCCTCGTTGGTACTAACCGGAAACAATCGTATTTTTATTCATTCAATTATGAATAAAATATGTTGGCCGACGTAACAGGACGCTAATAAAAACACACGCAAAAAAAGGTAGTATGTATTATATTTTAGATAAAAAATAGAAAGGAAAAAGATCAATGCTGCAGAGTTAATTGCTAGTATTTAATTACTGGTGTAATGAGACATGTTTAAAGTATCGTATTTAACAGGAGTGTATAGTTTCGGGAAACAAGCTTTGCCGCTATTATTAGAGTTTGTAGAAATAAACTGCTTCTGATTCAAGGATTAAATACTAGCAATTAACTCTGCAGCATTGATCTTTTTGATTTCTATTTTTTATCTAAAAAATAATACATACAACCTACTTTACCCAGAAGATCAGATGTTTACGTTATCACACAAACTGTCGAATCTTTAAGAAACTTTTCACTTCTGTCGAATACAAAACTATACACTTATCGTTGAATGTGCAACCATAGTTGGTCATACTACACCAATTCATTTTCCATAGGCCTACCTTATAGCTCTAAGCTCTGTACTGAGTTCCCTTATACAGGAAGCTATATTTGTTATTACTTGTTTTGAAAGACCTATCTCAGTTTTATCAAAAAAACATACAGAAGCCATACATTGAGTATGTTTTGAAAAAGCTGTTTGGGTCGGATGGTGCTGACCTACCTACTTGTATGTAGAAACATGAGGAAAATGTCAAATATACTTCTTTCTTTGATTATGCAACACATTATGAATACATTGCGCAAATGTATGATTTAACCTTTATAAGTACTATTCAAAAGTTGAATTTTCATTTTTTAGCAAGATTTTTTGGTTTGATTACCTTGACAACCAATCAAAATTAAGAGATTCTGTGTAATAGCTCCGAATTTACCCTGGAACTTTTTCCCTGCCCGCTGATTGGTTGGTAATTGGTGTAGTCTGATCTAAAATTGGTGGTGTATGCATACCAGATATCATTTTAACATTTGCATTAACCTGTACAAACCATAACACCATTACACATACTATATAGGTTCATAAAAATTAGTCTTTTTATAAGATATTTCTATTTTTCTATTATTCTGTTTCTCCAAGATATTATAACTTTCAAAATGTCAGTGTACTTTTACATAATCATTGAATCAGAAGCCGTTTATTTCTGCGAACTCTAATAATATCAGTCTGAACCTTTGACCGCGCGGCAAATACACTCCCAGAAAAATCTTTTCACGCCAGTGTGTTGACACGTCTTTGCAACTGAAGGTTTTATATGCACAATATTTAAACGTATAGCAGGGTCTGTATGGGCGGCCATTACCGCCAAAAGTATGTTTTTAATAAATCATCCAGTCAAAGATTATTTAAATCATCGGTATTATATTTAATTCAATGTAAGTTTAATTGATTCACTGCTTTTTTTGAAACCATCTACTCAAACTTAAAACAATCCGATGCTTTGTGAAATAATCCGGAGTGTTTTTTCAAACCATCTAATCGAACTTGAAAGGATTCAATGCAATGCTAAACAGTTCAGTCGGAAACATGAATCAAAGCAAGAGAATGTGAACCAATTTAACAGTAACCCAGTCAATTTACCGATACGTGAAACAATCTATAGGAAACTGAATTAATGCAAGACCAAAGCACTCACTTCAATGACAGCAGAATCAATTTGACATAAAGACAAACGGCCGATACTGAACAGAATTAATACGATGTAAAGTGATTTAATTCAGTGCATTCCCAAGCAGTTGTGCGAGGGTGCCACTTGCGCATACATAAGCTAGAAAAGTTACTTCCCTTGATAAGCATTCCATACAGTGTCTTGTTAGACATGTATGTACCATCGACCATCGCATCTTACCATCGACCATCGCATCTTACCATCGCAACTTACCATCGACCATCGCATCTTACCATCGATCATCGCATCTTATTATCGACAATCGCATTTTACCATTTTAAGATGCGATAGTCGATGGTCCATCGCATCTTACCATCGACCATCGCATCTTACCGTCGCATCTTACCATCGAATCTTACCATCGCAACTTACCATCGCATCTTACCATCGACCATCGCATCTTACCATCGCAACTTACCATCGACCATCGCATCTTACTATCGGTCGATGGTAAGGTGCGATGGTAAGATGGCACTAACAGGACACCGCATGGAATGCTTATCAAGGGAAGTGGCGCCCTCGCACAACTGTTTGGGAATGCACTGAATTAATTCACTTTACATCGTATTAATTCTGTTCAATATCGGCCATTTGTCTTTATGTCAATTGATTTTGCTGTCATTGAATTGAGTGCTTTGGTCTTGCATTAATTCAGTTTCCTATAGATTGTTTCACGTATCGGTAAATTGACTGGGTTACTTTTAAACTGGTTCACATTCTCTTGCTTTGTTCCATGTTTTCGACTGAACTGTTTAGCATTGCATTGAATCGTTTCAAGTTCGGTTAGATGGTTTGAAAAACGGATTATTTCACAAAGCATCGGATTGTTTTAAGTTTGATTAGACGGTTTCAAAAAAAGTAGTGAATCAATTAAAGTTACATTGAATTAAATATAATACCGATGAATTAATACATCTTTGACTGGATGATTTATTAAAAACATACTTTTGGCGGTAATGGCCGCCCATACGTCTGTCTCTACACACATACACTGTGGTCACCTCACAACTGTGTTATACTAATACGCGCACGCTTATAGTATTAACTGGTTTATGTTTTTGCTTTTCCGAAATTTATGTGTTTGTTTTTGTAACTTTGTGTATTCATCCCGAAGAAGTAGATAAAAGCCGAAAGCGCTCGATGTGTTTTTTAAGCACTGTTTGGTTGATAATTTGTCTTACATTTATCTTTTTAAATACCTATCTTCCTGGAATTCTCGTGATCCAGTGGTCAAGAAAGGGTCTTGTAAGATGTATACTATTCTTTATATGTATATATGTATTCTTCGCCAATACGTTTGGCGGCAACAGTCAGGAGTATGATAACAGTTATGAGTAATTTAACGTTTTTTGACGTTTGATAATATATAATTAGTTTACATTTATAGTAATAATTAAACCCATTATAGCAATTGATCCACGTAATTCATATAATGGTAAGTACAGTTAAAAAAATACTTCAACAATTTAGATCTACTCCTGATGCATATTTCCTAACAAGAGAGTAAACAGTTGATCCACTAACTCCTGTAAGTAAAGTAATACTATAAATATAACAGTATAAACAAACATTCAACATTCAATAACAACAACAAAAAATATCATTACGATTCTCCCTTAATTTATTATTCACAATAAAAAAAAAAACATATGGAACTTGTACAGGAACATACTTATACTCAAGTTGACAGATTGGCTGGGGCTGGCATATTATGTATATTTTCAAAGGTTGGCTCAAAGATATTTAGTGAGTCTGTAAAAACAGAAGGTAAGAAAGCATTAGAAACTGCTGGAAAACAAATCATAGAGAGTGGTTCTTAAAAACTTGGAGATGAAGTAGGAAAAAATGACTGCTGATAAATTAGTTTCAGTAATAAAACCTAAACCAAAAGGTGAAATAATTTAAAAGACTTACAAAGGGTGATAGTAAAAAAGAAGATGCAGCTGAAACTGAAGAAGATGTAAATGCAAAAAATAATAGATTTCTATCCGGAAGGGGAAATAAAAATGTTCATACAAGAATTAAACGATTAATTAATAAAAAATTATGTGATTAATAGTGTATATAGATGTTTCGAAGTGAAAAAAAAAAAAATACTAGATATGAACTTTCGACTTTATACCCTATAACAAAGACCCGGAAATAATACTAGACAAATGAAAGTGGCTATCAATTTACAATAAATGATAGAAGTTCTCACTTTGATTGGTATAATGCATATTTTGAAATCAGTTTTCAAGTAATTAACAAGCTGATGGAGCTGCTTTTGCAGACGATGATAAAATTGCTTTAATTAATGATGCAGCTTCATTGATTGATCGAATGCAAGTAATAAACAAAACGGAAAAAAGTCTACGACGGTAATAATCTTCATAGATTTGTTAACGTAAAAAATTACTTAAAATGTCTGACGATTACGCAAAAACAAACGGAACAAATGAATTCTTTTATTTAGACAATACAGCTGCAGGGAATCTCGAGCTGGACAGGCTAGTTATAATTTAGGATTTAAAGCTCATCATGCTTTAATCATAACTAATGAAATAGTTAACTCCATAATTCCATTAAACAAATATTTATTTTTCGGAGGTTTAGAAACGAACATGCTTCCTCCTGGTCAAATTCAAATTAGTTTACAAAACAGATGGCAATGTGTCAATTTTCAAGGAGGCTGGTGTTGATGATGGTAGAGTTATTGTTAATAAATTAGTTTTGTGGATACCTAAACTGATATTTAATTATGATGGTTTAAACCATGTGACATTTACATGATGGAATCGATAATAAGATAATAAGAGTACGGCACGGTTCCTGGATTCCTATGTATCCTTCCCCTCTCTCTGGGGCGGCTCTAAATAACCTATACTGTGCTGATGAGCCGTTAAACAACATGCAATTCAATTCAAGATGGACTGCAATTCAATTCAAGATGGACTTATCTTCGTTAAATGATACAAGAAAGCGGAAGTTCTCAACTAACTGAATCCGTGTTTAGAATAACGGCTGGTGTTAAAAATCCTAAAGATGTTTTTTGTTTATCTGCAAAGATCAGACAAGAGTTCTTCTCAAACACAAAATCCACATATTTTGGATACTTGTCATGTAAATGCTGCTAATACTAATTGTTATATACAATCAGCTAGATTAAAAGTTGGAAACGGTGTATATTATCCGAAAACTGAATACAGTTATGATAATATTATAAGAATATTTAGAGATGTTATTAATTATTCTTACAAACAAAATGATAAAAACACAGGAACTTTACTTAACGTAGGTAAGTTTAGCACGTTTTTTTGGAATGATATATTTCTATTTAAGCTATAAAAGTGATGAAGTCAGCATTGACCCAAAGCAACTAACTTTTTGATACAGACTAAATGTACTTCCTGCAGATGGAACTTTTTTATAAAGTTTATGTTCTGGTTCTGTAAGAAGAATATGTTGTTATTGATACTATTGAAAATGAATTAAACCGAGGCTTTTTAGGAGTAATAGCTGGTTTGTTAACTAAAACAATATTACCAACTGTTGCTAAATTTGCTCCGAAGGTATTAGTACCACAAGCAACAGGAGCACTTAGAGGTTTGGCAAGTACTGGAATTGGTAAACTATTCGGAAATGGAATGGTAACTATACATAGTAATAAAAATCAAGCGTTACTTAAATCAAATACATTAATAAATACTGAAAAAGTGATCCCTTGGAAGCAACAAACACAAACAAGAGAGAAAGTAACAGACCCGGAAAAAATAACGTTGCCCTATTAAACTAACAAAGCAACAACAACAATGAGAAGGACGATTTCTTGGACTTCTTGCATCACTAGGAATTCGTTTAATTGGATCTCGTATTAGTTGTTTAACAGGCAAATTTGTGCAAGTAGGTAGAAAAGGGAAAGGACTAAGAGTTGACCGTGGAAATGGTTTACAAGCAGATTCGCAAATTAGTCTGTATAGAAGTATCCCATTTGTAAAATAAATAAATTAAAAAACGATTCTTTTTCTAACTTAGACATAATAAAGTGGGTTAGGCAGTTAGATATACAAAACTTCAGGGGAGATTTTAGCAAAAACAAATTACCAATAAAACAAAATAAACAAGAATGTGGCATTATCAATCTTGGTGATTTTACTGGACCTGGTACACCGGGACACTGGACTTTAATAATTTTTATTTTCATCCGTTTGGTCTAAGTCCACCGAAAGAAGTTTTAGCTTAAGTACCTGATATAAAATACAACACTATTCAGTATCAAGATAAAACAAGTGTATTGTGTGGGTATTTCAGTTATTCATCATTGAAAAGTTGCAAGAAGGATATAGTTTAGTTTGTATGTTATTCTTTATAAAAATATTAAAACCTTATAACCAATAGACAATGAAAACTTAATATAATCACATTTTAACTAATTATACTTATATATGAGTTACTGTGTTAAAGAAACGATGATTACTGAACATGTTAATCCTCAGTATATGTTAGCAAAAAATGGCAGAAGAATATTAAAAGCAACTTTTGCTTCTTGTGATATTACTAAAACACAATTTGTTAAAAACACACAAGGTGGAAATATCGATATCCATAAAGCTTTACTTCCTTTATTACCTAAAAATGGGTAAACAATTCCTGGTTATAAATATTTCGGTCCGGTCAACCCACTTGATAGTGGGAACCATCAAATGAAATAGATGCTATTTGTTAAGAGCATGATTATTGATATGACGAAAATCCTAGTAATACATCAATGTGTGATAAAAACATGCTGACCGGTTTAAAAACTAGTAGGTCTAAAGGTCACTTGGAGAAAAAATTGCTAAAAACTTGATAGTCAAGCCAGTTATTAGTACTAAATACAAACTTGGTCTTGGAGCATCAAAACTCAAGAAAAGGCGTTGAGATGGACTGGTAAGTTAGCCGATGAACTTCATAAAACTATACGAAGAAAGTTCACTCAACGCTGTGTAATTGTTTATGAAATTGATAAAATATGGTCGGCTGATTTAGTTGATATACAATAGTTTTCAAAGTATAATAAAGGTATTAAATACTTGCTTACTGTTATTGGTGTATTTAGTAAAATTTATTGGATTGTGCCTGCTCAAAATAAAACTGGTTTAGAAAAGCTTTCCAAAAGATTATGAGCACGGGAAGAAAGTGTAAATTGCTGTGGGTTGATCAGGGTGTAGACTTTTACAATGAAACAATCAAACAATTTCTTGATGATAATAATATTAAAATGTATCACACGTTTAATAATTGAAAAGCTGTAGTAATTGAACGGTTTAATCGAACATTAAAGGAAAGAATGTGGAACTTTTTGCAGCAACATTACACATACATATTTAGACGTGTTGCAGGCAATGTTTGATAAGTATAACAATACAAAACATCGTAGTATTAAAATGACACCGATTGAAGCAAGTGATGATAAGAATAAAGGAGAAGTGTATTTCAACTTGTATGGAAAGATGAACAATAATAAATCTTTACCTAAGTTTAAATTAGGATGATGAACTTTAGAATCAGCAAATATAAACGAACTTTTGAGAAAGGGTATACACCAAACTGGACGGAAGAAATATTTGATGGAATTCTATATACAAATCCTGTGACACACAAAATAAAAGACCTGAACAATCAAAATATTGACGGAAGCTTTTACGAATTAGAAATGATAAAAGCTGAGCAAGAAGTATTTAGAATGAAAAAGTTATTATACGATGAGATTATAAAAAGAAACAAGCGTTAGTTAATGAAAGAGTTATAATGATGATTTTAATGGTTGGGTGCCGTTCAAGGACATTCAAGACATAAAAACGCGTTAAAGATATTAAAATATTATATATATTATAAAAAAAAATAAAGGATAAATATAGAAAAAAAATAATGAAAGGCAAGCAACCCCAAGTAGAATATGAGGTAGTCCGTGATGATTGTATGGATACCAAAAAAAGCCAAGTCAGTAAGCAAAAACGATTGCTGGTTGAAATGGATAATTATGAACATTAACTGGATAAAAACAGGGAAGAGCTTCTCGAACTAAAAATTGTAGAAAAATAAAATAGTCCATGATAGAATATGATATGTCCAGCGAGGATGAAGACTACTGTCCGATTCCATCTGACTTTGCTTAATGATTTCAAATGTTTTCGTTATTAGTTATTTATAAAAAGGAAACGGTAGAATAAAAAAATCTAACCTATAGTATAGACAAACTATTATGTCGGTTAAATTGATAAACCAGATTGATGAGTAGAATAGAAAGTGGGGGTATCTGCGTTGTTTTCCCGAGCGGTTTTACTTAAGCAATTTAAACTGTGTTAACGGCTTTTAACGACAAGCACACCATCGCTATTTAAACTGCCTGAAAGTTGTTTTTATCAGTTTTTGTTAACGATGATATGCTTGGGTTGAGAGCCGTGGTTGGCACATTTTGAATTGCGTTTTTGGACACACGAGAGAAAATAACGCTGGTACCCCTACTACTAACAACGTGGTATGTGTCAAAGGGATGTAGAAAGTCAAATCAAGTCTATAAAAATACGAGAACCAATACAACTGAATTTGGATACGGGCCTCTTTTTGTTGGGCAGGATATAATCATCACGTTCGTAGTAATTTGCCGTTATCATCATGTTTTGTGTTGTTTTTTAATTGGCCACTATTTAATTACGGGGGTGAATTTATATAGAGCCACGTTTAGGTCTTTAAAGTCACTCACCCGCCAACAGCACGCTAATTTTACACATATGCACACCGCTTCAAATTTTACGAACTATAAGGTATATATAAAACTAACATATAATTGCAAATCCTTACTCTAGAAATACAATATAAACATGAAAACCGGCCAGCGAAAAACATCGCCTTTTTGTTATTGCTTGAAGCTTCGAATAAAAAGTTACCAACTCTAAATTAATTTCACACATATTCAGTTTTAATTAGCATATATGCATCATTTTGTGACCTCAGCACATGGGTAGAGTTTGGAAGAACGGTTTTATAGCGAAATTTGGCGCTTGTGTTACTTTAATATGCCAGAATCATCTGAGCCGGGTTAGCTCGTAACCCGAAACTCTTTGGGCGCTTTTTGTATTTTAATCCAAATTTATGATACGATTTATTCGAATAGGTGATATCTATCATTGGAAAAGTTGATATCACTGATTCGAATGGGAGATATCTCATAATATGAGTACTGAATCAGTCCATAATATGATGTATATAAATACAATACCTATTTGAATGAGAGCATCACCCTTTCAAAACCATCATGCATTCAAAACGAATGAGCGATACCACCTATATGAATAAGTGATCTATCACCTATTCCAATTAGTGATACCACTGATTCGAATCAGTTACTTGAATTGATGATATTAGTCATAGGATATACACCTCTCAAAACTGCTAACTACACCGCTCACGTTTTGGGTTATATATATCGATGGGTTGAATGTTTTTCAATAAAATAAAAAGGAAATACCAATTCAATCATTTTTACATCACTTCATTTTATTTTTTTCATGGGCAATGCTAGAACTAAACCACAATAAGCAATTACAAACGACCCATGTAAACACTAAATTCACACTTTTCCCATATCTACATGTAGATATGGGAAAAGTGTGACTTTAGTGTTTACATGGGTCGTTTAGATATGGGAAAAGTGTGACTTTAGTGTTTACATGGGTCGTTTGTAATTGCTTATTGTGGTTTAGTTCTAGCATTGCCCCTGAAAAAAATAAAATGAAATGATGTAAAAATGATTGAATTGGTATTTCCTTTTTATTTTATTGAAAAACATTCAACCCATCGATATATATAACCCAAAACGTGAGCGGTGTAGTTAGCAGTTTTGAGAAGTGTATTATTAGTTTTGAAAACATGATATCACTCATTCGAATAGGTGATATCTCTCATGCAATAGGTGATATCTCTCATGCAATAGGTTATATCACTCTCTTCCAATAGGTGATATCACGCATTCATTGTGAAAGAATGATATCACCTATGAATGGGTATTTTCATGAATGGGTAGTCACATTTTGCAAGGAGGATACCTCGATGACGACAACGCTCTGTTCAAATTGTTTTAAATGCTGCAAATAATGATATAAGCATACACCACATAGGCAACTATAATCAAGTGAGGGAAAGCTGTGACTCCTCTAATTTGGAACTTCTACTAAAAAAACAACATATTAATGAAGCTTATTATTTCTTTGACTATAAACTCTATTAACATTTTATACACAACTATATACCAATGTGCAAGAAAGCTCCCAGACTCAATAACAATCACCCATATATAGATTGAGACACCAAAATAACGGACAAATATAAACAAAAACAATCAAAAAACTGCTATGTATACATATGATTAATACTAATAAATGGCAACTTATACGATTGTTTATCTTTGAAAGTCATGGGAATATTTGTTAACGAAATTTGAGTACTTGAGCTCAAGTCTAAGAATAGTTTATAGAATGGTTGGTGAATTCCAGGCCAGGAAATATTTCGGCTGCAAACAAATTCTAATTTTGACAAATAAAGTCAATCTAAGAACAGAGAAAAGTATGCCAAACAATTAAAAAAAAATAACTATGAGAAAGACCTCGCATCTAAGATTAACAGTAAATTATGTTGGTAATATGTTAGATTACAAAGAGTATGCTAGGCTGATCCGCACCTGGACCTGACCTAAATCTAAGTGAGCCATGTGTGCCTAATGTTGCTTTGGTTGTTCTTGAAACTGATATTGTCTTATGGTGGTCTAGCTTGTATGTTGTATAACCATGGGATAAATATGACTTTGCTTGTTTTCCTTATTGCTTATAGAACCTCGATTGTACGTATTATGTTTTAAATAACATGTGATATATGTAATTATTATACCTCACGTTTACACTCCTGTATAAATTGCCCATACCCTAAGCGTGAAGCAATTTTTATTATTACCTGATCTCCTATATAAATGCTATATCGTTATTTCTTCCTAATTCACTAAGGAAAAGACTGTTCCCGGTGAAAACGAACTGTTACCGGGCTTTAGTTTCGACTGTTTCCCTCACGTGCTGGAGTTTCGTTTGCGTGACGTCATGTTGTTTTTTTCACCATAGGTTCCCATTATAAAACAATTTTTCATTTTCACTGTTTCAATTGCTTATTCATCTTTCCCTCCAAGTGTTATGCTTGACAGCATAATTGCAATAGAAAATGATGTCATGGTGACTATCAAGAATTAAACCCAAATATCAGCTGGCTCAGCAGGTGGCAGTAGAATGCAAAAACGAATTGCATAAACGAAAAGAAAAAGAGTAAGAAACGAGAAATTTGGAAATCGCCGAACACGATAAATATAAACAATATTGCAATCTCCCTTTTACTGAGACTGTTCATGAACGGCAGTGGAAACAATTCATGCTACCGTTCACGCCCTCTAGCCCCGGGTTGAGCAGAACTTAAAATGTCAACAGTACGAAAACTTGAGCCATCCCGAAGATGATATGCATATGCCGGTGAACAACCTTCAATGAGGTATGTTCATAACATTCCATGACCAGCTGCGTATGGTCCCAGTTTTTAACAAAATGCTTTGACCGAAACGAGAAAACAATAGGCGAAATAAACAAAATGGAATCTCGGTGGAAGCAGAGGTTATGAAGCCTGTGTGTTGCATATCGCATGTCGGGCAGACCTTGGACGATTCCCGCTAACAGTAGACATTAATACCCATGTAATTAAATACTGGGATTATCTCGAAAACTTGCCAAACAACAGAACAATTCTAAGAGATGTCGTTAAGTGTAGCAAAGTTAACATGGACAACACAACCAATGTCTCTTGGCACACGTATGCAAAAATAATAATAGACAACAATAACATACTCTAGAAAATAATAATGGACAACAATAACATACACTTTAGAACACGAGAAAACAAATTAGGAAAATCGGAATGCAGTAAAATCAAATCGCGTCTACAAAACCACTATTTAGATATATATATATAAAACAAAACTCTCAATCTCTGAAAAACGCATCTACTATAACACATTGACAGAAACTACGAAATTGCACCCGACCTAGTAACGGTTAAAAACGAAAATTTCCGCCAAGCTTTAACTAAACAAAGAATATCGTCCCATAAGCTAGAAATTGAAACTGGTAGATACAATCAAATACCACGACAGGAAAGAATTTGTAAACTATGCTCTAATACTGTTTCTAACTGCATGTCCATCTCTTAGCTCTAGACGAGATATTTTTTACGAAAAAATATCTGAATCCATCTCAGAATGGAATACTCTCGACGATGTCACTGTTTATAATTGTACATGTTATAGACAATAAAATATTTGCATTTATTTATTTGTGTCACAAGAAACAGTCAAAATACTAAATTAAAAGCAGACAACATATCCTAAAGGTGATTAAACAATACACAGAACATTTAAGGACTGGAATAGTGGAACCACCTATTCGAAATAAAAGTAAGAAAATGTAAATAAATATCGGGCTCAGCGATCTCCAAAGATCGGAATGCATAACAGTTCTGATATAAGCCATTTACAAATCTCTTCAACAAGTCCTTAAACGAATCAATATTCCTGGAAATCTCAAATCTGACGGTTTTAACCCCAGTTTACAAATCAGGAAATAAGCAATCTCCAAAATAAATAAATACTAAAAGCAAGCAAGTTGAAATTGTCTTAGCCAAAAATAGTTTGTGTCTTTTCAATGATAACCAATCACATACACAAACATATTTACATCCAGCTCCTGGCTCTCATTCTTCCATTGATTTAACAATATGCGATCCAACTCTTGTGTAGGATTGTTCGTGGAGTGTTGGTGACGACCTATATTTAAGTGACCATTTCTTGAAAATATCGGTCCACCACTTCTCGAAAGAACGCAACGATAGAAACTCCGCAAGGCTGATTGGGATACGTTCCAACTCCTTTGTGAAGAACAGTTAAAGCCTTCCGTTTTCGAGGATGCTGAAGACGCACCTGCGCCTTTCACTGCAATACTTCATGATATAGCTGATCAGACTATTCCAAAAATCTCGGCAAATCCAGCACGCCCACATAAACCATGGTGTAAACGAATCAGTCAAAGATCGTAAAGCTGTTTTAAATAAATTTTAACTTGAGGCCAACTCAAAACTAATTTAGATAACTTCAGAGTTTTTCTTGCGAAATCTCTGTCGTATAAATTAGGATAGTAAGATTAAATCCAGGAGATCCTATGTCTCTAGGCTGAACTCTTGCTCATATCTGGTCATCTCTTAAGAGGACAAGGAACATGGTCGGAAAATCAGCGGTAAAGTTGTTCAAACCATTTTAAAATTGATAATGGAGAGTCTACATCTGCCAAAGATAATGCAAACACTTTGACAGACACTTTTCAGCAAAGTCTTCTTCTGAAACTTGCTTTGCGGCTTTCTAGACTTCTGGTCTTCTATATTCATATATACATGATCATGTATGTGTTATATGTCCTATTAATGCTGCCTTGTTTGTTCAAGAATATAACCGGGCGGGGATATCTTTATTTAGACTGTTCCGTTTTATTTGGATGAAAATCTAGTAAGAGTGAGGTTTTGTGAGGTTTAAATCCCCAGCGGTCTTTCTTTTGTTTTGCCACTGACTTTTCCATGGTGGTAGCCCTATTGTCAACCCTTTTGTGTTTGTGATGTCATATCTTGCCTTTTATCCATCTTTGTAATTATTGTTTGTTTCTGTGCGTGATTTTGGTTGACTATAGTCATTGAATGCTGCATTTCCTGTTCGTATTTTATATATACTTTCCTTAAAAAATACGAAACAGAAGAACAAGAAGAAACTCTATTTCAAGTCGAAACATTTAGAGAAATACAATAAACTTGTTTTTTACTCTCTCTAAACTCCGAAAAAAAAGAAGGTTCATGATACATCAGCTGGTCCTGATGGTATCCATTATCAATTATTAAGAAAATTACCTGACACAATTATTAAACCATTTACATGCCTTTCTACCCTACTTGGGATATTTAAATATCGCGTTTGTGACTGGAAGCTTCAGCCTTGGTGGGAAGCAATTTTAAGCAAGTCTGCAAACCTGGAAAGGATCACACGGACTCAATAAATTATCGGCATATTGCTTTAAAGAGTTGCATATGTAAAACCATTCAGAACTAATGATCAATGAGAGACTCTTTGTTTTTTTGAGTCCAGCAGACTGATAACAAAGTAGCAAAGTGGATTCCGGTGCCAGCGAGACACAACAGACAATCTCATTCGATTTGAATCATTTATTAGGGAAGCTTTCTGAAAAACTCGGATGTAGTGGGGAATCTGGCTGACAACGACCAAAGATCACCAGATTACAGCGCGATAAAAAGTAGTACCATTTGCAAGGTTGTAAATGGTCAAAAGATCCGTATATTGACAAAATATTAATGAATATGTAAGCGTTGGTAAATATTAAAATGTTAACTTAAGTTAAGTAATAAGCTGTTTTTGACGGGATTTGATCCTGTACAAATTAATGCGCATATCTCTTATGCAATCGTAAACGCTCGGCAAATCCCGTCATTCTTCGGGATCCCGCTTTGTGTGTATCACGGCGCTTCGGTATGTTCAAGATTTTGACATTATATAAGCCGGAAGGCAACGGCGCAGAAAAATGTGTACTGTTGCTATGTGAACAATATAGTCACTCAATATAGTCGCATCCCACACGTGTTGATGTGTAATTTGCGTTGAGTTTTTGTTTTTAACAATGCAGATGAAGGTTTTATCACTGCTTTCATGTAAATTAACTATTGATGGAGCAATCGGCTGAATAACATTGCAATATTTGGATGATAACTTTGATTTTGAATGAAAATTGAATGCATAATATTTTGCACAAATGTTCACCACCTTAGTACGCAAACCCGTTTTTTTCGGAATTTGATTTTGATCAATACGTTCTGAGTGGCACCGTCCATCAGTGCTTTGATTTGACTGGGAGTGGAATTATGTTATTAGGAAGGATCTTTTTGACCTTGGTCTTAAAGGTTGACTACCAATTTGTATGTATTTCTTGGATGATAGACAGTTTCATGTCCAAATGGGTACAACCCTCTCTGATATTCACGAGCAAGATATTGGTGTGTCACATAGTAGTATGTCACCCTTTTTAATATAACAATTAACAATATAGTTAAATGCATTAGTCCTGGTATGGATTGTTCTATATAATTTTATGTTGACGACTTTGTTATATGGTATCGTGCAAAATGCATCACGCTATTGAGAGTCAATTACAACAATGTCTCAATCAATAAACTTTAGATTTGGTCTGATGAAAATGTTTTTAAATTTTCTAAATCTAAAGCTGGTTCTATGCATTTTGTCAACTATCGTGCAAAAAGCATCACGCTATTGAGTGTCAATTACAACAATGTCTCAATCAATAAACTTTAGATTTGGTCTAATGAAAATGTTTTTAAATTTTCTAAATATAAAGCCAATTCTATGCATTTAGTCAACTACGTCAACATTATGAAGACCCTCATCTTACACTGGATGGTTCACCAATACCAGTAGAGGAATCTGACGGTGACCATTTCGTAATATTGTATGATTCCCTGTCATCTCTACAGACCATGGGTAATATGAAATATGATAACCCTTCAACCGTTAGAAATATTTCTTAGACAAAGGTCAAACTCGAGAGCAGTCTGTTGGTTACCAATTAAAACAGCGTGGTCATCCATTACTTTCCAGACAAGAGATGTCTGATAAACATGTAATATAAGTTTGCAAAGAGGAATACTTCTGTTTTTACGAACGCTAAGTTAGAGTTACGGTTAACGAGAAAGAGTAGAGTATCGAGAAAAACATTTTTTTCGAAGAAGTGTGACCCGGCAACGGCACAGTACTGTAAACGACTAAAATTCCTAAAATAAATCACCGAGTTCACTACAGCTCATTTATTGTTTTGTATTATGACATGAAATATAGGTACCCTTGCTGAGGTATGCCCTTAAATTGCAATACAGAAGGAGAGTGGACAATATTATGTTGACATACTTCTGAAAAATGATATATAGGGTCCTATAGAAACCACAGCGTCCGAACGCAATGGCATCGTAGGTCCGCACTGTACTGCAAACAAGGACTTGAAACAACAATGAAAGAGACATAAAAACAACAGAAAGGTTGGTGAAGACAGGGTTACCGACTTGGAACGGTCAGTAGGCAATAAGGCCTACTGGGTAGCTTGAATCGATTTTATATGCGCAAAATCCTCGCTATTATCCTGTCTTCAGCGCCAAAATAGAAAAGACTGTGTAAACAAAACTACATCCTATCAACAGGAAATCTCTAACAATAAAGTCCACATCCAGAGAAACTAACTAAAGATACACATACAAAATAATAAACATCTCAGGATGTATCCAGAATCGTACTGAACAACCATAGTAGTTGCAGCTAAAGAGAAAACCAATCTAAGGTACGACCAGAAAACCCGAGGGACGAAAGCTCATGCACCCACCTCCCTTAGTAGGGGTTTCAGTAGGTACAATCATAGAGTCCCAAGAGGTAATCCAGTCATCGCACAAATGAAAAGTGAAGCGTAATGACTGACTGTAGAGGGGTCAATCACTAAACATGCAGTGCGCTGTAAAACCAAAGGGTTATATCCTTTTCTGACGAACTTCCTGATTAAATTAAAATATTTTGTAAGCAACACCTTCGTTAAAGTCCCTATCCCGTCATTAACAATTGCGTTGTTTGAGCCACCCCGGCTACCGCTGCCCCAAATTAGCATGAGGCTCTTAATTATAGTTCAGGCCCTAACCATCTTAAATTTAACAAGTCGGGAGTCTCTGCTCCTATGACACATTCCCTTCGCCGCGTCCGTCAGTTGGGGACGCCAAACAGGCGTAAACCAGGTGGTCCAGTCACACGAGCACGTTAAAGAATAAGAAGGAATAAGACAGGTTAGGTTCCTGAAATTCTATATATCCTCCTTTCTCTTGTGTGGCTCTAACATTCATGATTAACTTACTGCCTGGCTTCTGACATAGACTTTTAAAAAGATGTATAGCGTGATCACACACACCTGTAATTATCTCCCTGGCCACCGTGAAGCCAATATGACCACGTATGCATATGTTATACGCAATGTGAGAATATGGACGATTCCGGATTTCTCTGCGCAAAGTAAGATTTCTTGAAATGCCCGACGATTCCGGAATTGTGCAGGACTATTCCAGAATTGCGCAAGAGGTTAATCGATATAAAATATGCACCAAGTGTCTGCGCAATTTGAGAATATTTTGCGCAAAGTACGATTTGAAAAGGAATATAGCGTTTTGAAACCTATTTATATTACATATGCTTAATGTTTCACCCGTCTGTTATAAATAGATAAAATATATAAAAAAATCATAGTCTGCTTTGGTAAATAATTAACATGAACTTAATTATTGAGAAAATAAGTTGAAGCCCTCAAACAATAAAGCGCGGATTTATATTACTGAACTAAGGAGATACATAATGGCTAAGCAAAAGCACGATGGTGAAATAAACAAGTGAAGCACAGTGGCGCAAACGCCGGATTGCGAATTCACCTTTTTAACTGAACATGTTTGCCATGTTTCAAAGCTTTTCGGCAATTCGTTTTTGAGGAAAAACAAAAACTTTTAACCAAAAACCTTTACCCAAGGGTCAAAACGTGTAGACGTACATACGGACGGACGGACGGACGGACAGACAGATAGACGAAAATCGCCAAACCATAAGCCTGGATTTGCTACGCAATCCGGCTAAAATACAAAACGCGACACTGACAATAATATTTCTAATAACGGGTGAAATTGGGCATTCCATATATAATATATTTTAGAGTTTTTCCTCTGATCTCTTTATACAAACATGGGACCCTGGTTTGGTGCCATATACCTTCGTATATACTTGCATATATAAAAGAAGTCAAATATTGAACATCTGTCAAATAACAAACATGCCAATTGAGCACGCCAATTGCTCAATAAATGCACCAGGTGTTAAAGCTACAACTATTACTACTAATTGCATTTGCATGTTTTAATCATATGTATTAATGTATTATACTTAGGTATACAAATAAATTAAATGTCATATTGTCTTATTGAACCGCGCATTTTGAGAATTCCGATAATGCCGCGCATTTTAAAAATTCTTGCTTTGCGCAGAGCAATTCCAGAATTGACCATATTCTCATTTTGCGCATAACACATATACTTAGCTGGAGATCGCTACTTGTCATTGACTTGGTCGGATAAATTGCTTCTTATGTATTTGCTTCTTCCCAATGGTAAGCTTATCTACATTGTTAGATCCCATTGTCATTTCAGATTCACTGAAAACCTTCGATTCAGGTATTTTAAATATACCACGTGATATAAGTGATCACTGCAGTGCACACTTCAGTATCCAATACAGTTATAATATCCGGCCGACTTATACTCGACGTAAAAAAGTCAATTACATAAAACTTAACAATCTCGTTCAGCAGGCTGATGGGTCCATTTTATACAGAGGTTCATCTACCGTAGCATGTGAACAATTTACAAAAATGATTTTCAGAACTGGTTAAATTATGTATCCATTTTAAAAATGCTACAATTCGACCTCATGATAAACCTTGGTATCATTCTGAAATCAGACGTGTCCCGAGACAGCGTGACCGCCAGAGAAATAAAATACGCGCACTCAGTCTTCCATCGACCTGACCTCCTATAAACGTCTTCGTAACAAAAAAGAGTATGAGAGTGGACCTTTGGAAACGGCCGAACACGATAAAAACGAAATATTGCAGTCTCGGTTTGATTGAGACTGTTCATGAACGGTAGTGAAATATGCTTGCAACCGTTCACGCCCCCTAGCCCCGGGTTGAGCAGAAAATCTTAAAACACATGCGAAAGAACGCTTTTTCAGTAGTATTGAAGACACAATTACTGAATCAAGTATCACTGACAGGCGACAATATTGGAAACTCTTGAAATACTAAAATTATTAAGTAAAAAAAAACGCTGAAACCATTCCTCCTTTAAAAACGACATTACCAAATGGCTATGCGTTATTTTCAATAGCTGACCAAGATAAAGCAATTTGCTTAAATGATTATTTTGTTTCGATAGCTTAAGTTGATGATTCAAATGTTGAACTACCTGATTTTATACCGAAAACTGGTGAAAAACTAGTAAACGTTTACATTGAAGAAAGCGAGATAGTAGATGTTATTAAGATTTTGGATACACACAATGCATGTGAGAAGATGTAATATGTCATAAAATGCTGAAGGAAACTGTATATACAATTTCAAAACCGTTACATATACTTTTTAACAGATCATTAAATGAATGTGTTTTCACTGACTTATGGAAATGTGCCAGGTATTAAATGGCATTGTTTAAAAAAGCGGATCCTAGTATTCCTATAAATTATAGACCAATTTCGTTGTTGAGCTGTGTAGGCAAAGTCATGGAAAAAAATAGTTTTTAAACATTTGTATAATTTTCTACACATGCTTCATCTTATATTCTAGAATCAATCATGTTTCTTGCCGGATTATTCTACAACCTACCAACTTGTCGATATGTATCATCATATATGTCAGGCATTCGATGCTAAACCAGTTACGTGCATTGTCTTTAATGATATATCTAAAGCTGTTGACCGTGTTTGGCATTTTATTTAAATTAAAGCAATATGGTATTGATGGTAAGCGTTTATCATGGATATCAGATTATCTTTCAAGCCGATCGCAAGGAGTGTTTGTAGGAACTCCATCATCAACATCAAAAACTGTAACTTGCCAACGATTATTTGCTGTTTTACATGCCAGAATACGAAATTATTGCAACAACCTTAATAATGTTCTTTATTTAAACCATTTACGGCGATTTTGGTTCTGCAGAAGAAGACGCTGAACTTTTTTTTTTCAACTGTAACTTATTTCGTACACACTGGCTTCGTTTGTTTCAATCAACTCGTACATTTCACCCATTAAATTTAAATACAATTGTTTTGGTCGCGAACACCTGTCGGATGAAGATAATCGAATTCTCTTCGAAGCAGTGCAGATGTACATAAGAGAAACTCAGAGGTGTGCCTAGATTTACTTTTGCAACTCAGCTGATTGACTCTTCTCTTTCGATCTTGACACAATCTCTATACTTCTTTCACTAGTTCACAGTTTTTCACTACCTTTTCTCTAATCATGATATTATGTGCAAATTATGTATATTTACCTATGTAATTGTCTAACTTTGTGTGTATACTATTTTGTCGGGAAGGGCACTATCTAATGTTGTTAGAAATTGTAGCCCAACCCTTTTGCGATTATATATTGGCAATAAAATATGTTTAATTCAGTAGATGCGGGTAGAAATAGAGTTAATAGTGTGTAGATATTGTAACAGTAAACGTACTCGACGATGATTACCATTTTGTTTTATGATGTCCAATGTACAGTAAGTTAAATTTTTGCGAATTGTGGAGGGTAATAAGGGGGTGGGGTGGGGGCGTAGATGGTACTTACTCCAGGGGCAGCTTCCTTTGTACAAACTTGATTTCATATGCCAATGAGGTGCTTTTTCACAGATTCACCCACCCAAGCACTGAATTTATTTGTAAAATATAAATGCCAAGAGTACAGCGAAAAACACCCAGGTCGGGAACGCTATTTAGCACGGGGTTATCATTTGTCCGAACTTGGTCGTCGATAAAAGTGTTAAAATATGTGGAATGATTCTTTAGAAGTGTTAGATGTATCCTTACTTAATCTCTAAATACCACAGCTTCATTTGAGGAAACTTTATTAAGTTTTCTCAGGTGTTTTATAAATATTATATGGAAAAAAACACACTGTTTATCTCAAAACTGAAAAGCTCCAAAATATATATGTTTAACAAACACGTTATTGAATATTGTTGGTTTATTTTGATGCACAAAGGCCTCAGGATTTGCGTTAATATGTACGGATACAGGATTTCATATTAGTGCCGTGTGCATGGTGAGTGTGTGTGTGGGGTGGTGGTGGGGGTGATGGATACTCAGATTTAAGGGTGGGCGCGCGCCTGGTGCGCACTGCCTAAATCTGCCCATACACATCCCTGGTGGTTGAATTGTAATATCAATAATCATAAAAATAAATACAAAAGTATATTATAACAAATAATCGAGGAAGAATAGTAATGTTGTTGATATTTATATGTTCAGGTCATATACGGCATAGCTAAATGTGTGTCCTTCATTGTGCGTTTAAAGACGTTGTTAAATTCATCATACTGTTGTACTGTAAATAAATGTTTCCACATGTCGATATCGTCTGAAATAAATAAATGTATGCATTTAATTCCAATTCAGATTATTTAAAACATTGATAAACTAGAAAATTGTTTAACGAAATGAGGTGGTATAATATATACACCCAAACAATTCCTTTGTAGTTGTAACTCAGAAAAAGAAAAGTAATTTTAAGGCCACTGACCTAATTTTGAAGGAAAGAACAATGCTTTTGTATAACCGGCTATTTTAACAATATGTATTAACCTTTTTATGACGTTGACTTGACATTTCAAGGTCAAATGAATATCTGGTAAAATTGCAACCAATATAAAGTTTAAAGTGTCTTTCTTATAATATATAATTATATATATATTTATATACCGCAGGTCATATTTATTTATGTGTTGAAGTTTATCAGTAGGCCTCTGACCTATTTTTGCGGTCTTTGACCTACGTTATTATTTCACTGACCTAATTTTAAACAAGAAGTCATACTTTTGAAAAAGTTGTCACAGTAGGACCATTTTAAATATTTGACTTGAGTTTGGTGACCTTGCGAATGACGTTTAAAGGTCAAAGTTCAACCCTACAACCCTTATCGATCTTGCTTGTTATGTGTGGTAATCGAATGGGGATAAAGAGGAAGACTATGGAAAAAAGATGGCAGTTGATACAGATGCCTAATAATGAATAATACTTACACAGGGATAAGTCGTTATTTGTGTTCCTGCCATCCACACCGTTTGTTGTTTTGAAACGTTTACGTTTTGGTTCGTCCGATGCAAGTATGTTCTCTAGACTTAAAAAATGACACGACCGGTGTGTTATCTCATCGCTAGGAGACATATTTAGAAATGAGCGAAGCTTGCAGAGTTCGCCATCGAGATCCTGCAGAAAAAATGGAGTTAATATCATGTGCACTTGTAAAATGTTCAAATGTATATGATATAGACATTAAAAAAAACACGTAACAGCAACGACTTTAAGATGACCATTCTGCATATTGGAATAGTTCTGGAAGTTTAGTCCGGAACGACACATACATGATTCACTTTTCAGTTTTAAATTGAACAGAAATGCAGAATGTAAAAACGAAACGTATGGTGGCCGAGTTGTGCCAGTTCGTCTTTTCATCGCGAAAAGACGGAAATACGACAGAAAGGTACAAAAATGCCTATTGTAGTATGTATCATTATGAACACCTTGTCAGTGAAATTTTGTTTTGAGCAATCATTTTCTTTATAATATACCGTATATGATATACATGTACGTACCTGTATTAGATTTTCGAAGTAGACCACGTGGCTCACAGTTGCCGGATGTCGTCTGAGAGCAGCCTCCCATTGCTGTGTGTGGTCGCACCACGAAAGTCCAACAGAGGCTGGAGATAGACAGTGAACATGAACATTAAGTCTAGATGGGGATATAAAAGGCCGATAGAGGGCGCAAATGGGGTAAATAAAATGCTATATCTCAATACTCAAAACGTTTCAAAACATCCCACCTGGCCTTTGACACTTTCTTCATTTCCGGAATTCAACTAGAGAAAAAAGAGAAAATGTATGTTGTTTGTTCAAAATAATATAACGCCGTCGTATAAAGTCTCAATTTTAAGGATTATATTAAAACATTCCTTTTAGTTTTCCTACTTTAAGTACTGCATTTTAAAACGTTTATCAATGCTACAATGTTGCCAAGATAACAATAAATGTACCATAACCAGCCTTTATTTCATTCCCAAATCAAATACGAGAGTAGTGGATGTTCATCAAAAATGTAACAAACTTAAAAACAATGAAAATCACGCGTATGTTAACGTATTTCTTTTTACATTTAGTAGAACAAAACACTTACATGATTTGTCTCCTGTTTATTTAATATACTACATTTAGGAGAACATAACACTTACATGATTCGTCTCCTGTTTGAAACATGTTCAAAAATTCACTGAAGTGATCTTTTGTATCGAAGCCCATACGTCTGTAAAGTGCAACAGCGACATCTTTTGGATTTCGAATGACCAAAACAACTTTATTTGATGGTGTAAATATGGAGCTTGACGACTGTGACGGACTGACGTCGACGCAACTCAGAACCTTTGGTTGGGATACCTCAAATGGACTTGCGTTGTTTCTATGGTAACCATTTGTAGGTATTAGAAAACTGATTATTTCTTGTATCCATTCAACTCCTGTAATACATAAGCAAGCGTATGTTTTATTCAGGTATAGGATTAAGGGAATAACGACAAAGACAAGAAAAAAGAAGACATATAAATTAAAGAAACTAACCCGCCCAATAACGGCAATATTACATTACAAACATGTCCATCAAAACTCTATCCAGGTGTTCAGGTCATATAATAACGTATATGCGTCGATTAAAAAGTATAGATTTAGTCAAGGGTTCTGGACATACCTGTGATTGAATACCCATGATTGAATATGCGTATAATTAATTATGAGTTGGTAACTCTTAATACGACGCTTCTGTCTTGGGTTGGGTCTGTCTGGTTAAAGCCGTTTATATTGTGTCTACAGAGTGAATTCTCAAAATATGAAAGTTATATATATATCGCTATATATAGGTTTAGACACGGTGTACATATGTTGTGACTGGTGTTGGCGAGATAGCTACTTTAACGTCGTGCTAAAATGCGTTAGTTCATTCATTTATATTAAAATAAACCTACGTATGTTTTTACTTTGTTCTCTTGTACAATTCGCCCCATTATTCATTCGAATTATACCCATTATTCATTTGAATAATAATAATAATAATAATAATAATAAACAAGTCTGATGTGATAAAGCCAGCCTGACATATGGTCCTAAAACAATACATATTAACGTTACACACCTTTGTTAAAACTGCATATGGCATCAAACATATCTGGCAACTGTGTGACATATTAAAAGAACAATGCACAATGAATAAATAGACGCGCTTTAAAAACATTAACACAAAACATTGCTTCAACATTATAGTAAATGTTAAATTAACTGTATATTGAGTAAACTAATATACAGTCTTAAGTTAATGTTAACGTTGTCGTATAAGATACCGTTTTATCAACAACAACAAAAAAAAAAAAGAAGAAAAAAGACAATTGTGATATTATTGCACTTTAAATGAACAAAATGCCAAACCAATTTGCTTTGAACTATGCAAATCAGTTTTTACAAGTATTCTTATTATCAGTAGCAGCAGCAGCAGCAGTAGTAGAAGTAGTAGTAGTAGAAGTGGTAGTAGTAGTAGAAGTAGTAGTAATAGTAGTGGTAGTAGTAGTAGTAGTAGTAGTAGTAGTAGTAGTAGTAGTAATAATAGTAGCAGTAGCAGTAGCAGCAGCAGTAGTAGAAGTAGTAGTAGTTGAAGTAGTAGTAATAGTAGTAGTAGTAGTAGTAGAAGCAGTAGCAGTAGCAGTAGCAGTAGCAGCAGCAGTAGCATCAGCAGCAGCAGTAGCAGCAGCAGCAGCAGCAGCAGTAGCAGCAGTAGCAGTAGCAGTAGCAGTAGCAGCAGTAGCAGTAGCAGTAGCAGTAGCAGCAGCAGCAGCAGTAGTAGTAGTAGTAGTAATAGTAATAATAGTAGCAGTAGCAGTAGCAGTAGCAGCAGCAGCAGTAGTAGTAGTAGTAGTAGTAATAATAGTAGCAGTAGCAGTAGCAGTAGCAGTAGCAGTAGCAGCAGCAGTAGCAGCAGTAGCAGTAGCAGTAGCAGTAGCAGTAGCAGTAGCAGCAGCAGCAGCAGCAGCAGTAGCAGTAGTAGTAGCAGCAGCAGCAGTAGTAGTAGTAGTAGTAGTAGTAGTAGTAGTAGCAGTAGCAGTAGCAGTAGTAGTTGGTAAGCATGACACAACAACAATTAATTTATAAAGACGAGCCCAGACACGCTGTCTTCAGTACTGAATGGTACCATAACTTTCTATAGAACAAACTATTATTTTCATTCTATATGATTCTTTATTAGTAATAATTCTGGCACATCACGCGCACATAATAGAGACTCTAGACACACTGGAGACATAGAACCTGAACTCCTGCAGATATGCCCAGAATACCAGACAGTTTCCCTTTTCTGTGCTCAGCATTAGGTCTAATTATTATAACAGTTAGCTGATTAAGACCATTATTTATTGCTCCACATGGTATCAGTTTATTTCTCTACTACCAGTACTGTACTGCATTTCATTGTGGTCAAACTTATCTTATTAAGTCTCAAAAGGACATACGGCAATCTTGAGTTTTATGCAAGCATTAAAACTAGCACATCAACTTATTAATCATGCCTCATTTTGAAATTAAAACTGCTTGCATATAATTAAATGAAAATGTGATTTCAAATTTCTTCAATATTCTACCTTTTTTATAAGATAGTATTTGTGCAAAATTATCAAAAAATGTTACTAATATGTAAAAGCACTTTGAACTTTTTTAAATACATAATATTAATGCCAGACTGCAAGTATGCAAGTTATGTTGAAAACTAACGGGGCGCACTGAGTTTACAACACAAGATTGCCGTGTGTCTCTTTAAATATATACAAAAACATATTATTTGTTCAAAACTGGTTTGTAACGTGTTTTCCCCATGTTTATTGGGGTTGATGTTCACACTATTTTTTTATACACGGAGGGATACGATACAATTGCTTTTAATTATACAGGTTATTAGACTTTTTATTTGGAATGACTATTGCACCCCCATTGTTTCATGTGTTTTTTTGTTAGTTCTTAACGCTATAAGTAGGGAAATCAGTTTTTCTAAGATGATAAAAATAAATATTTTAGATAGTTGATCTGAGCTTTACTAACGTTATTTAAAAAAAAGAACACTAAGACATGTGTATACCCCCGATTCCACAAAGTGAAGCGTATATATATAATTATTATAGATATATATATATAGGAATCTGTCCCATCGCATAGCGTTACATCTCGTCGCGTCGAGTAACAACACTTTCTCTTTATACTTGCATATCTCCAACACTTTTAAATGGATTGTTCCCACACTTCTTATACTCATAACAACTGATAATAGTTTGTCCCTGTACATCATTCATCATTGATTACCTAATTTATTACAGAATTATTGCCCTTTGTTTGACTTTTTTGTCACGTCGCGTAACACTTTCTCTTTATGCTTGCATATATCCAACACTTTTAAATGGATTGTTCCCAAACTGCATATACTCATAACAACTGATGACAAGTACTTAACAATGGACCCTGCTGAGTACTCGCCATTGGCAACTATGCCTTTTGGCGAGCTTTTCGATTGAAGATTACATCAATCGGATCCAATGGAGATTACAAGATGCAGAAGAAGAGTTGAGTTGGTGGCAGGTGGGTGAAGAAATCCATCGTTGATTATCTATAGTAGTCTAAGTCGTAGAAGATTAAATTTGATTCCAAGTAGATTGTTGTTTCGATAGAAGATTGGGCCAATCGGATTGCCTGCAGAATTGTGACTAGGTCAATCTGATTGCCGGCTCGAAATCGTTTAGGCCAATCAGGAGGCAAGATATTTGAAGCGCCAAATGTGTCGCAAGTAGATCAATCCGGCTGCATATGTTGGTAATGGCTCCTCCGATGCACTCGCTGATCTTGAATCCGTTATGTAATACAGGATCAGTGAGTATCCCGCAGGGTTTCTCCAACGTGGTGGGTTATAGTGAGTCGTCGTCGTGGTCCATCGTAGGTGCCTCATGTCATCATATGCGGGGACTCGCAGTGACAAGGGGTATCTCGCTGGTACAACGTCCAATTTCCAGTAGAGTTCTTCCAATTGTCCCTCTTGAGGGCCACGTTAAAACCAGGGTAAAATAATATTTACAAATGTAATGAGGTATGTCCAAACCTCCCGTGGCTTTCCACACTGTGATATCACAGCACAGTATGGGGCGGATGATTCCAGACAGCGGCACGCCTTGCGGGGTCACTTTGTCCCAGACGGCCACAAGACGTCCTGCTGCTGAGTATGTGACAGTAAATGACTGTTTAATAACACGACCTATGATTAACTTTCCTGGGCATTTCTGTAGGAGTGAGTCCAGACACGCTGTCTCCAGTATTTAATGGTACCCTAATTTGCTATAGAACAAATGATTCTTTTCATTCTATTCATCCATTGTTATTAATAGTTCCGACACAGCACGCGCACAATAGAGACTCTAGACATACCGGAGACATATAACGTGATCAAAAGCACCAAAACCACAATAGAATTCTTTTATCTATTGTCATCAGTTTTGACACACAATAGAAGTCCTTACCGCTCAGATGATTATCTAGGGATCAATTACACTAAGTTACTTTGATCTAAACAAACGTTTTTGTTTCCCTTAGTTCGGTTCACCAGTTCTTTTGTCTTCATAAATAATTTCTTTTGTTCTAAAGCCTCTCTTACACAGTGAAGAATATCCTTGCGAATATGAAAATTTGAAATTCGCGGCAAATTCGCCGAAAATGATAAGATTGGCCTGGAGAAATACTGAAAAAAGTGAGGCCTTATGAATGCTTCCGAAATTCTTACGAATCCTTGCGAATTTCTTACGAACCTTACGATTACTTAACAATCAATTTGCCGAATTTCTTGCGAATCCTTTGCGAATGTTAAGAATGCTTACGAATGCCGTTGCGAATCTTGCGAATGCTTGCGAACGCCTTACGAATGAAACGACTACACAGCGCATGCTTGGCTAATTGCATATACCCATTGCCAATGTTTCTCTTTGTCACATATTCGCCAGCCTCCGCCGAGTCAACTTCTTCTTCAGAAAGTCAAGTTTTAAGTTTGTTAAAAAGTCAATTTTTTATCCTTCAGCATGCCCAGGGCATGACGAATGATAGCAAATCCCTACAAATGTCTTACGATCACTACAAATGCCTTGCCATCAATAAGAATGGCTTGCGATTGCTTACGAAAATGTTGCGAAAGCAATGAGAATATGCTTTCCTGGCGAATTTTAGGAGCATGTTCCTAATATTCGCAACACCCCATGAACGACCGCGAATGCTTACGAACACCTACGAATGTCTGGCGATCACCTTGTGATCATTGCGAATTGGTGGCGAATTACATTCGTAAGCCCATTCGCCACCATATTCGCCACTGTGTGAGAGCAGCATAAACAATAGATAGTTTTCCTTTGTTCTAAACAAAAGATTATTTTGTCTTGACCCCAAAGGGCTAGTAGTAGCAGTAGCAGCGGCAGTAGTAGTAGTAGTGGTAGTAGTAGTAGTAGTAGTAGTAGTAGTAGTAGTAGTAGTAAATGAATGAATGTTGTTTTACGGCACGTCGTCACACAAATATGTCATACTGTGCGCAACAAATGATGAAAGATGAAGAAATGAAGTAGTAATTAAAAATTAATGTAAATATATAAAGATAAAACTATTTACAAATAAATGATGATATGATAGTAATATAAACTATATATGTAAATCAAAAGATGCCCGTCAACGGGTATATAAATAAGTAAATATATATAAGAACATATTATAATGATTTATATACGACTCGTAGTCTGATTTCTTGCAGGAAATCTAAAACAAGACTAAAATATGTAGTATCAAATAAGTCTTTTATAGTATTACCATTGTAGTAGTAGTAGTAGTAGTCGTAGTAGTAGTAGTAGTAGTAGTCGTCGTCGTCGTCGTCGTCGTCGTCGTCGTCGTCGTCGTCGTCGTCGTCGTAGTAGTAGTAGTAGTCGTAGTAGTAACAACAGCAGCAGCAAGCAGCAGCAGCAGCAGCAGCAGTACAAAGGTAAGTGATATACGGATAGCGGGAGGTATACAGTATAAGTGAGTGGTCAGCTTCCACCACTTAAAATCGACCTTCATACATAGTCTAAAATGTGCTGGGAAATGCCGTTAAAACCCCAAACAAACGAACAAACAAACAAATTAAACTGTGGTGTAAAAAAAAAAAGACACTTTTACAATACAGAATCAATACAAAATTCACTATAAAAAGTATAAATATATTATAAAGTTAACATTGCCACACCGTGCACAAAGAACAGTAAGTATCTGTTACCCGAGTATTTGTATCCACACACAACTACGTCCCCTGTAAAACACTGCTCGGATACCGACATTATTAACGTCACAATATAATCCGGAATACTCGTGTAAGTTATTTTGTAGTCAGCAACATGTATTCTCAATTATAAAAGTCACTATATATAATCCGGAATACTCTTGTACAGCTAGTTTGTAGTCAGCTGCATGTATTCTCAGTTTATAATCCAGAATTCTGATGTGAAGTTGTTTTGTAGACAACTACATATATTCTAAATTATTAAAGTCACAATATAATCCGGAATAGGAATACAGTTATTATGTACTCAACTTTTCCCAATCACTCTTAGTTCAAATGGAATTCTTTACGGGTCAACTATTAAACTTGTTCCAGAATAAATAAACAGATATTTCAGAGCATATATTTCTCCTTACATAAACAGGGTATTTGTAATTTAAAGGTCCAATTGTATACACAAATAAATGCATGCACATGGTCCTTATAATTTCCTCAGTTTTAGTTTTCTCTGATCTTCTCGTCTTACATTTGGATATTTTGGATTTATCCAATTCAAATAAGGTTAAAATTAGGGACATGCATTGTACGGGTACTTTATTGATCCGCTGTGTAGCGTTAATCAAATATAACAAACACCGACATCAGAAATAAAATCGCTCAGTAATCATGATCGATTATATTGTTAATATAAATATTAACATCAGCCGTGAGTGTAACATGAGTGTGGACAGTATGTTTCAGAAAAAAGAACAAAGATCCTCGGAAATCAGCATGTTAAAAAAGGCGACCAATCCACAGATAATATGTCTATTTCAATGAATTGAAAATCAAAATTCATTGTTCTGTGTGTGCTTTCTTTTATAATGTATATGTCTCGATCAATGAATAAATCACACTTTGATTATAAAGCATAACATAAAAAGAATATTAATTTTGTTGTTTTGTCGTGAATAACAGATTTCATTACATCTCGAAGTGATCAAACTTTAATATGTTCAATATAACGTTTTTACGCTTCGCGATGAAATAAAATCTGTTATTCACGACAAAACAACAAATATCCTCTATTTATTTATTTTTTAAATTTGACGACGTCATTGGCTTAGAATGATAAAATTGCTATTTTTTTTTAATTCCCCTTAACTTCTAAACTACTTAACTAATTTCAATATTTTTTATGATATAACGTTTATAGCAACTTTCTGGAAAAAGGCAGTTTTGAAAAAAATGACCAACTGACATTTTTCACTGTAAATGACAACAGTTCTGAAATACTGTTTTAAAAACTATAGCTCATTTTCTTATAGACCATTTACAATCAAATGATACATATTAAACAGTTGTTTTCTAAAAAAAAAGTTTTTGATATTGGTAAAAAAAAGTAGTTCAGTGAAACATGGATATACAGTGTATGTAGATCTATGAGTGAAATAATAAAACTTTATATTTCACAAGTATGAAATACCGGTTTTATTTCATTGCTAAAATCCACTATTTCACTGCTAAGCATAAAATAAAACTGTTATAATTACGTTATTTTATCAAGTTTATAAAGGAAGGTAAAGCTAACAATGATTCTTTTCTTATTTCATTGTTATTCGTGCGGACCAGTCGGATACATTAGACAGCAGTTTTATGGAATACAGTCACAGGGTTTAGATTATTATAAAAGGTTCGTGACTACATCTAACTCCATGACAGAGTATAACGCAATCGCAGCAACACTTTATCGCGAGTTGTTTAGATCAGACTACACCAATTACCAACCAATCAGCGGGCAGGTAAAATGTTCCAGAGTAAATTCGGAGCTATTACACAGAATCTCTTAATTTTGATTGGTTGTCAAGGTAAACAAACCAAAATATCTTGCTAAAAAATTAAAATTCAACTTTTGAAGAGTACTTATAAAGGTTAAATCATACATTTGTGCAATGTAATCATAATGTGTTGCATAATCAAAGAAAGACGTATATTTTACATTTTCCTCATGTTTCTACATGCAAGTAGGTTGGTCAGCACCATCCGACCCAAACAGCTTTTTCAAAACCTACTCAACGTATGGCTTCCTTCTTTTTTTTGGATAAAAGATAGGTCTTTCAAAACAAGTAATAAAAAATATAGCTTCCTATATTAGGGAACTCAGTACAGAGCTTAGGGCTATAAAGTAGGCCTATGGAAAATGAATTGGTGTAGTATGACCTAAAGGCCTTATCCAATTTGCATTCCCGGTTTATTTGAGTCAGCTCATGTATACTAAAGGAGAAACGAACGCAACTCAGGAATTTCCGCTATCTAATGTACACAGGAAATTGCATCTTTTGATTATTATCGTCTGGTAACCGACGGTAATTATTACAAGATACAGTTTCCTGTGACTTATTCATAATAACAGAGGGTGATAATCAAAAGATGCAATTTCCTGTGATAATGTATATACTGCACACTTAAGTCCTCGTAAATTTCCGTTTTGTCAAAAAGTGGTTGCAGTTAAAAGGTGCTGTTATAGACTTTTTAATCACAGTATACGTAGTAACATGAAATTCACAAACGTTAAAGTTCCACTTTGAAAAGTTGAGCCATACTGTACTGTATTTAATGTAAAGAGACTGCAAAATATTGCAAAATGTTGCATCCTAAGTTAGCTCACCTGCTTAAGCCAAACGCGTTGAATGGATATAATTTGGTGTTTTATGTGTTGTTTTAGTCTTTTTTCCGAAATGAAAGGTCTGATGTAGCCTTGTTCCATTCGATTACCAGCAGCATATTCTACATACAATATATAGAGGAAAATCCCGAGTTGCGTTTCCTTTGCGTTTTAGTATAGCTATGACACGGACCGGTATCTGTGGTTACAACAAATAAACCATGGAGTCTGCTAGAGCATAGTAAGGTCTGAACTATCGGGAGTGCTCATGGTTTATGCTGAATGTCAGGACATAGTTTTTTAATAAGTGAAGAATAACCCGAATAGAAACACTTTTCATGATATCCAGCATTCTCTAAAATGTCCACCCTTTTCCCAATTGTTTAAAAGTGTGTTGTATTTAACTATGGGGAGTAAGTATACTTACGCACATTTTAAAAGAGTTGTACACCGTTTCTAAACCTACTGACGACGAAATATATATATAACTTAAACGTTTTGAGAATCCAAACTCTATAAACACAATTATAAATACAAACGGCTTTAACCAGCAAGGCCAAACCCCAAAACTAGAGCGTCAAATTAAGAGCAATCTCATTAAAATCATATCCCAACTTTCTTCTTGTAGTGTAGTGTATCGTAGCGTGATAAGTTACCAACTCATAATTCATTTTACGCATATTTAATCACCGTATTTTAAAAACTCGTGGAACCAGGGAGTAAGTATACTTACTCCGCGGGCCCTGGTGAAACCTATATTTTGAATCGGCATATACATACAAAAAAGTCATTATTATGACCTGAACACTTGAATAGAGTTTTGATAAAAACTTTTTGCCCCGTTATTTGTGGATTAATTACGGTTAGGGTTAGTGGGGTTAGGGTTAGGGTTAGTACACTCAGCTGGATCCGCATCTGGCTTTTTGTTGTTGTTGTTGGTTTATAAAAAGATAGTGCTTTATGTAAGGGTTCTTTCTTTATGTATTTACTAACGTATTTTCGAAGATAAAACCATTATCTTTAGTGATTTCAAGATATTTTCTAGCTAAGTGTCTGTGAAAAGACTGTATGATTTACATGTGAGCTGCAATTACTGGGATCTAAGATAGTCATAATACTGTCCTTTGTGATAACTTTCTGGTTCCATAGGCGCTTTAATATTCAGGTACGTTTTGATCAATTTGCTGTTTGTTTCACGAGATGTATGCTTTAAAACAATTCTCGATCACTGCACATTATTTTGTATTATGATGTCGCACTTAGCTTATTTATAAACAAAATTAATTACAATTAGAAGGTATTATTTATTTGATAAAATGCAGATTACCTGTAAACATTTGATCTAGATCACAAAACGCTCATTGACAAATAATAAGTCACCACAAAAGATAACAGTAGATCCTACAGTAAATCCTGAAATAAAGAAACTTAGTATTATATCCTATAATTGTAAAAACATTAATACATGTGGTTTAGCTATAAAAGACCTAGCCAAAAATAATGATATCATCCTGATACAGGAGCATTGGTTATACAAATGTCAGCTCTACCTACTTGCAGAAGTGCATGAGGACTGGTGTGCCATAGGAAAGTCTGTCGATAATAATGATCCGATAGAACCTGTACAAATCCCAAGAGGTTACGGTGGCGTAGCTGTCATGTGGAAGAGGAGTATTGATCACAAAGTTAGAGCATGTGACGATGGCGGAAACCGTATACAATGCATTACCATAGACAGTAATCCACCATTATTATTTATATGTGCATATCTACCTAGCAAGGGCAAATCAGACAATTATTCTGAGTATGAGGAATGTGTTGACCAAATTCGTGAAATCTACATTAAACACAGCGAAACTCATCGGATTATTATTGGAGGCGACTTCAACGAAAACTTGACAACCAATCAACAGTCGAGAAGAGGAAAATACATGCTGAACTTCATGCAAGAGTGTGGATTATCGACAGAGAGCGTAGGGAACACATTTGTACATCCAAATGGTAAAGACTGTTCAGAAATTGACTTTTTTATCACCCAAACTGAGTCTAATATTGCGGCGTCCAAAACAGTGAAGTTAGATAATTTGTCTACAAACGCTTCAGACCACTACCCAATTCAATTGGAAATTGAATGCAACTTAACTCCGGAATTGAAAGATAATCTAGAAGCTGCCAGCATGAAGATTAACTGGGATAAAGTGGATAAAGATTGTTATAGAACCATAGTTGAACAGAAAATGTTGGCTTTACAGACTAACATTTCAACACAACAAACCTCTCGAACTATTGAACTAGTCTGTGACATACTGAATGAATCCGCAATCGCGTGCACAACGAAAAAGAAACCAAGAAAAGGATACCCAAAACTACAAGTATGGAATGAGGATATTAAAAGTAAACTGGATGCAAATAAGACAGCTCTCAGAAATTGGAAAAGTAACGGACGACCAATATTTGAAACAAATATATACGTAATGAAAAAGAAATATACAAGACAAGAATTCAGAAATGCAGTGAGAGTGGAGACGGCAAGAAGGCGCCTAAGAGATCGGGATGAAATTATCAATGCAAAATTTACAGACGCTAAACTATTCCATAAACTGGTGAACAAACAGAGAAAAACTTCACTACAACTCATAGAGGATCTAAACGTAGATGACAAAACATACTCGGGAGAGGATATTATTCTTGGCTTTAAACAACATTTTGAACAACTAGCTGAAAATAGTAGCAACACGTCATATGACGTAAAATACCATGAAAATATAGAAGAAGAAATTCCGTGGATAAAAGAACTCACATCTGAAAAGACTGGTATTGATATTAGTAATCACGAAATCAAAAAAGCTGTACAATCAATTAACCGTCGCAAATCTCCAGATGTATTCGGGCTCTGTATTGAGAACTTCTTGCATGCAGGCGATGTGATCATACCCATCTTACATTACGTACTGAATGATATGGTGCTCAGTGGTGAAATACCAGACTTTCTGAAAACTGGACTAGTCTCTCCAATATTTAAGAAGAAAGGGGATAAACATGATGTAAAAAATTACAGGGGAATAACAGTTCTACCCGTTTTATTGAAAATACTGGAATATGTTGTTCGTGAAAAAATGAGACCAGTGATTGATCCTCAACAAAGCGTCCTTCAACGTGGATTTACGAAAAATACTTCACCAATGAACTGTTCGCTAATAGTGGAGGAGTTTGTACGAGAAAGTAAAGACTGTAAGCAAATAGCCTATATTGCATTACTGGATGCCAAATCTGCTTTTGATGTAGTGAATCATGACCATCTCATGCGAAAATTATATCATATGGGGGTGGAGAATGAACTCTGGAAAATAATAAACAATCTACACCGTAACGCATCTTCGTCAATTAAATGGGGGGGACATAACTCTGAAACATTTCCAATCAACCTTGGTGTCAGACAGGGAGGTATACTGAGTGCAGATCTGTACAAAGTTCATATCAACACGTTGCTTCAAAAGCTGCAAAATATACATATCGGTGGATCTATCGGCAACATAAGCTGCTGTGCTCCAACATGTGCAGATGACGTCGCATTACTAAGCAATGATCCGGAAGAGCTACAAATTCTAATAAACATTGCTGTACAGTATAGCAAGATGGAAAGATATCAACTGCAACCTACAAAGAGTCACGCCCTCATAGTAAAACCAAACTGCAGAACCAAATGCAACAATGAAGTACAGTGGAAGATGAATGGTAAAGATATGGACGTCACAGAAAAAGCCTCGCATTTAGGTATCATCAGATCAACTTCGATTGACAATACAGCTAAAGAAACGGTTCAACAGAACATAAACAAAGCACGAAGGACGACATACAGTCTCATGTCAGCCGGTCTCCATGGCGAAAACGGTCTAGATCCTGAAACATCTATACATCTACTCAGAATTTACGTATTACCGATACTTACGTACGGACTCGAACTAATACTACCGAAAGGTAAAAACCTGCAAAATCTGGAAGCTTTCCTCAGAAAACTACTAAAACAAATTCTGTCGATGCCAACAAACACAGCTGATCCTGCAGCATTCATTATATCTGGAATACTACCTGTTGAAGCCCAAATACATATAAAAGCACTAACACTGTACCACAACGTCTGCAAACAGACCGACGAGAGTATAGAAAAGCAAATAGCTACACGACAGCTAACAGTGAAAAGTATGGACAGTAGCAGCTGGTTTGTTGAAATAGACAAACTTTTGTGTAAATACAAACTTCCTGATGCAACACATCTCTTAAACAACTCTTTCTCAAAAGAGGAATGGAAAACGAAACTACACTCAGCAATAAACAAATATTGGGAACAGAAACTAATCAATAACTCCAAACTATACTCAACACTCCGACTCCTGAACGTAGACGTCTACACCGTCGGTAAAGTACATCCAATAATACATACCCGAAGTTCTTCAAAAGTAGAAGTTTCTCGTTTACCAATCAAACTGAAATTAGTTTCTGGAACCTACAGCCTACAAAGCAATAAAGCGGCATTCAACCATTTAGAAACGGATCCAACCTGTAAACTGTGCAGAGAACAAGAAGAAGACGTCGAACACTTTATACTTCAATGCAGTGCACTGGAATCAGTGAGGGAGTCGGTACTGAGTGATATTGATGAATGCTTGCATGAGATTTGCGGTGTACACCTAGAAAGCATTAGCAACTTAACAAAGCTTAAAATAATACTAGACAGCACCTCGCTTAGTATGCTTGTAGACATTAGTCGCAATGTAGACCTTACCCAGCTTGAATTTCATACACACAGACTGTGCTACTTTTTACACTGTGCTAGATATAAAATGCTCGAAAAAATACCTGTTAGGAGAAAACGAAGGGGACGTGACACACGATAAGGCTAATAAATAAATAAATTTGAAACAAATAATCTCAGTATAGTGGTGAAAGTGTTTATTATCTCATATCGCGTGTGGCAGCTGTAATTATTCGTACTGGTGGTGGATTTATTGCCCGATACTATAAACCTACTCTTCGGAGGTTGTCCTACTACGGACGGAACGAACAACAACAACAACAACATAGCGGATTCTTACGGATGTCAGGATGTTTACAGTATTGGTACTATCAGGGAGTACGTTATAGGGAGGAGAAACGGGTTCATAAACGCTCTAGTTTATCGAGTTATGTTGTCGCGCTAGAACGCCGCCATTTACTATGTTATCGATACAGGTAAATCGATCGTAAGCGCGTTACATTGGTAAAGTTAAAATTTCAGCCAACATCTCAAATTAGGCAGTCTTTTTACGGCTTTCTGTTATAATCAACATCACGAAATTACATTCTTGACAAAGATAAATATGTCTACTATTCACTTTTTGTTATTATTAATGCCTAATATAACCCATACTTCGTATCTCGTTTGCAATAGCTCCACACCATTTTTAATTCTATAAAATTAAAAATTTAGCTGATATCTCAAAAGGCACATTTTCGTCACCTCTTTTTAGGCTTTGTCTTATAATCACCACCATGAAATTACCTTCTTGACAAAGATAAATAAGTTTACTATTCACTTTTTGTTATTATTTCTGCCTAAATAACCCGTAGTCTCGTATCTCGTTTGCAATAGCTATACACTGTCACCATTTTTTATTTGGCGCAGAGTGGCGCCATCTTTGTTACACGGAACCGTCTGGTAAAATGTGCTTTTAAACATGCAAACAAATACACGCTCTGTATCAGAGGACACAATGTGAATAAATAATACTTATGTTTACATTTAGCACCTTTATTGAGTTTGTAAGTGTAATAATTTATAAGAATTTGCTGTTTTTCACACACTCGCGAAACAACAGGAAGTAGTCATTTTCACGGAGTAGTGAAACACATGCGCGACAACATAAATCGGCAAAACGAGCCCGTTTCTCCTCCCTATAACGTACTCCCTGGTACTATCCAGGAATAAATGGGTGGTCTGCCTCCACCTCTAAAAATCTACCGTCATATAATAATCTTACAATGTGCTGGAAAATTTCGTTTAACAACAAACAAACTTTCTTCCATCGATTACTGCAACCACTCACATAGGCATCTTAATTACATTACAAGACTGCTTAAGTGCTTTTTAACATTAAAATTTGCTCTCCTCTTTAGATTGAAAGCTTAAAACCACCTCAAGAAGGCAACATATCACTTCCAAAGATGATTTTTATGATTGTAGGTAGGACGCAGGGCTTCTGGTGTTAGTAATGGACACATACTTAGTGATGATGCTGGTGACTGCAGAACAGGAGCATGCCATCAGGTGCCTGTTCCAACAGAGGGGATGGAAGTTCTATAAAACAGGTGAGATTTAACATTCACTCTTCTATTCTATAAAATCCACATAGATACACCGTACTAGTTTCATTTTCGAGATTGAGAAGTGATCAAACATATACGGTTACCAGAGGCATGAATTGTCAGCATAGGCCCATGTTTAACTTCTCCTAGTGAGAGTCCGGGGGAATGCTCCCCAGGAAATGATTTGTTGATCATATGTTAGATTGCAGTAGGTGCATACTGCCATATATTTCAAATTTATAGGAAGTTAAAGATAAGTACGCAAATGTATCTGTTAATACTCCCATCCCGTTTTTGCATTTGTGGACATTTTTTGATTTCTGAAAATTAGGCGTAGACCGAGGCCTACAGAGGCTGAGCTATACCAATTTATACTATTATTTCTGTCCTTGATTAAACATTTTCAGCAGTAAAATTAATGGAACATTAAAGTTGATTTCAACAACAAGCACATATCTATGAACTGTAGGTCTCCAACTTAAAGAGTCAGTCCTGTAAATATGTGGAAATCAAATTGAATTGGTTCATATTAAAGGGACTGGAGTCCATCTGGAAGAAGTATGGCAATCAAATACAAATCAATAAATACACATCGTTATTAAACCTGATTTTGACCTAATTAATGTAGTTTATTCTTATTCCTTTCTGAAGCTATGTTTCAGCTGAATTCCCAAAACATTATTAAGCTCAGTTCCAAAGACACTGTCATACATGCAAACTTTCTAACACTTAGATGATAATACAATATGATTATTACTATAGTAACTTCTTCTGGAAGTTTGTATCACCCCGCGTAGGTAAATGTCAGATCAGGATCACACGAAAGGCGGATATTATCTGCAAGTATAATTTTAGTGTGGGCTTAGAGCTTAGGGCATAGAAATTAAACAAGTTTGAAATTTAGAGCCTTTTTCATTTTTCTATCGCATTTGGCGCCATTAGCGATGCCCAAAGGAGGCCCTGTATTTAGTAAATATTCAATAATGATAGTTGTAATCATTGCCAACGTTATTACTTTGTGTTTTATAAGGTAAACGTTACGGCTAATGCAGCTTTAACTACTTCTGGTCAAAAGCCACATTTAGCTCAATTCCTAAGAAACAATTCTACACAGTCTTAAAGCTTCTTATGACACAACAATGTCAATGAACAGGAAAAATAGCGTAATACCACTTTTTTTGCAAATCAGTATATGATGAAACATATTCCTTTCATGGTTGTGACATGGCCTTAAGTGATATTTATAATCAGGTTAACCTTTTTTTTTGAAGGAGATTTTAATATTATTATTAATTTTCTGATTACCAGTATTTATAGTGATGAAATTCATGTATAGATACATGTATGAACTTCTGTATAATTATTCTTATAAATTAACAATATTATAGGGTCAAGGCCACCAGTCAAGGAAGAACTACAACTTCTGTATGAGAATTCACTGTCCCAAAAAGCACCCGACAACCTGTTCAGAAATCTTCAACCTTATGTCCAGCTGGGATCATACATTGAACAGCAGCAGTTTGGAACCATGCAGAATTTGATGAGAACAGCCATGAATATTTTGCCGTACAATGTGCACGACATAAACCGAAGCACTGCCAACCCATTGTTTCACAGTGCAGATTCCTTAAGTTTTTCCCCTGCCACTAACCTGGAGTCGACTATAGAGCGGTCCACAGCAATGTCGGTAGGCGGGCATGATCTGGTTACATCTTTATCTGATTCTAACTCTGAGGAACTGACTGGTATTAGATCAGTTGATAAGCACGAGGTCAACCACAAACGCTACTCAAATAATGACTCCGAAGTGGCTTCGCATAATGTAATGATCCACTTGTCGGATGTCAATGCTCAAGATATAACTCATTTGGGAAATAAAACTTACAGTCACCTGCAAACACCAGTTACTGATTCCCAGATGAATTCCGGCTTTACAAGCTACGAAAATAAAATCGCATTTCATAACTTAGCATCAACAGTCAATAGGGATTCTTCCAATCAGTCATCTGAAATTAACAGAATGTTTGGTGAAAACATAGATGAAATAAACACATTTGGGAGTGAGTCAAGACAGAAGAATAGAAATGATGGAACTCTTGTTGAACATGTTAATACATCTGGACTAAATGAAATGCCTATTGTTGATTTTACCCAAAGACATGAAGCGAATAGACCTGCAGGTGAACATATTCCTAATATTACTGCACATTGTTCTATTGATGAATCTAGACTCCAACATGAAATAACTCACAGAGAAGTTCCTGATACAGCTGCAACGGAGTCTAGTGAACCTTTTAAAGATGGCGACATTGCCATGACAGAAAACATTCCAAAAAGTAAACAACAACATGAAGGAAATATTGATTGTCATTATAAACAAGATTCTGCTAAAACTACACAAGATTCAGTCCAAGAATCAGCTTCCAAAATCATTGCTAGCTATATAATGGAAGAATTGTTGGTTCCTGCTGAACAGAACTTGATTGTAGAGAATGTGGAGCTAAAGATTAAAGAAATAATTGGTTCATTTTTAGAAAACAAAAATACAGATGCTTATTGCAAAGAAATGGAAGATGATTACTCTGAAATGGAGGATAAGGACACATATTTCAATAATTTGGAACCTAGAATTGAGAAGAAAGTGGGAAATTTATCAGAACAAAAAGAAAATGGGAATGAACAGGAACATGTTCTTGTTAAAATAAAATTAGAAAAAGAGATGGCTGACCCAATATGTAAAAAAAGTAAAACGTCCAAGCAGTCTAGAACTAATAAAATTATAAAAAAGAAATTATGTGTTAAGAAGAATAAAAAACTAAAACTAAAAGAAGAAACACTGCTTAGGAAAATCGATGAAGTGAAAGCTAGTGGGGATCAGATTGACAATAATAATGTTGAAGTAGATATTGAGAACAAAAGGTCCTCAAAACGATCAAGAGGCAAGAAGCCAAGAATACCAAATCAAAGAAAGAAGAGGGCAAGGAAAGTGAAGGAGATCATCGTTGTTAAAGTAGAAAATGTTGATGATATATTTGACAGTGGTGAAAATGCGGCCATGGCAGAACCTGGCGATGATTCGTTATCAAAGCATCGTTGGTCAATCAGTAGAAACATTAGAATGCATGGCTTCCACAAAAAGTGTAACGAAACGCCACCAGACCTCGATAGTGAGAACTACAGCCAATCATGGAAAGGTTATTTCTGCGCAGACTGTAATTTTATTTTCAAAGGGAAAAATAAGATGACCTTGCACAAGAGTTTGAAAGGAGGACATTGCTCCCCTGACTGCATATACTGTGATAAGGATGAGTTTAAGGATATCTACGAATGCTCGAAATGCCCGAAATGCTTTAAAACTAAGGAGTTGCTGGAGAAACACGAGGAGAGACATAGAGGTGACGCATTCCGCTGCCAGTACTGTGAGAGCGGGTTTTATACTGTGGTAGATTTGAAATTGCACATACAAGCAGAACATTCGCAAGAAACACAAGAATCACATCTTTGCGATTTGTGTGGCTCGAAATTTGCCGAAAAGAAAGTGATGGTTGCACATAGGAAATATGTTCACACAAACGAACGACCCGAGGAATGTCCGACGTGCGGTCGCAGGTTTAAAACAAAAAGTCAATTAAAGAATCATTTGGTGGTGCATAAAACTCTCACTGACCTTAATCTTTCCTGTGAGGTTTGTGGTAAAATGTTTATGCGGGCGGCGACATTACGCGATCACGTACGACGACATAAGAAGGAATTCAGTACGTTTTGCAAAGTGTGTGGCAAAGGTTTTTATCGAATGTCTGGCTTGGATGAACACATGAGAATTCACACAGGTGTGAAACCATTCGAATGTAAAGTGTGTGGGTACAAGTGTGCTCTCAGTTGTAATCTGAAGAAACATCTGAGAATACACACGAAACCATGGCAGTGAGGTCAGGAAATACACATGAAACAATGGCAACAGGGTCAGGGAATACACATAAAACAATGGCAATTAGGTCAGGGAATTTACATGGAACCATGGCAATTAGATCAGGGAATACTCATGAAACAATGGCAATTAGGTCAGGGAATACGCATGAAACAATGGCAACTGGGTGAAGGAATACACATAAAACAATGGCACAGGAATATACGTAAAACAATGGCAATTAGGTCAGGGAATATACCTAAAACAATGGCAATTAGATCAAGGAATACTCATGAAACAATGGCAATTAGGTCAGGGAATACGCATGAAACAATGGCAACTGAGTGAAGGAATACACATGAAACAATGGCAATTAGGTCAGGGAATACACATAAAACAATGGCAATTAGGTCAGGGAATATACCTAAAACAATGGCAATCAGGTCAGGGAATACACATGAAACCATGGCAATAAGATCAGGGAATACACATGAAACAATGGCAATTAGGTCAGGGAATACTCATGAAACAATGGCAACTGGGTGAAGGAATACACATGAAACAATGGCAATTGGGTCAGGGAATACACATAAAACAATGGCAATTAGGTCAGGGAATATACATAAAACAATGGCAAATGGAGTGTATAGAATTTGCAGCAACTCTGCAGGTTAGAAGGTTCTAAGCCCATTCTCCATATTTTATCTTGATGTAAATGGAGGATGAGCCTGACATGTTCATTCCTGTTAGGCACCATATAACCTTTCATTGCGCCGTAAAACCCAATTCAGTTCAGTTAGTACTGTTATCAACATTGTTATAGCATATATCTTCTTTCTGTCAGTTGCCTGAAACACATCTTCATACAGTGGCAGAAAAACTTTAACGTGGCTCCAGCGAAAATGGAGTGTCTACAGTAGAATTTGCAGCAACTCTGCAGTTCAGGGTGAGAAGGTTCTAGGCCCGTTCTCCATATTTTATCTCGATGTACATGGAGGATGAGCCTGGCATGTTCATTCCTGTTAGGCGCCATCTTTCATGTGTTGGTGCGCCTTAAAACCCCAATTCAATTCAATTCAATACATCTTCATACTAATGGTACATTATTCCTCATGTACTTATTTATTCAAACTATTCTGTACTCAGATTATACCAATTGTACCTCATTAAAGAAACCAACCCGCTAAATAATGGCAAAATTACGCTACAAAACCGTTTATCAAAACTCTATCCAGGTGTTCAGGTCATATTGTAATTTATATGTGCTGATTAAAAGTATAGCATTTAAAATGATTTTCTCGGGTTCTTGAAATAGTTACATGTGATTGAATATGCGTAAAATGAATTGTGAGTTGGTAACTTGCTTCAGCGCTCCAGTTTTGGGGTTTGACCTGGCTGGTTAAAGTTGTTTATATTGAGCATGAGCTTGAGTCTATAGACTTGGATTCTCAAACCATGTAAGCTATATATATTATACTTTGTAATCGGGAGGTTTAGAAACGGTATACATATGTAAAATTTGACTTTGTTGGTGGGATAGCTTCTTTAAGAATTTCAAGATCAAGGAATACTAATTTGACAAAAGGTCAATACAGTATTTCATCGTATTTTTAAATATAGTAGTACATTTGCAATTTTTTTTAGACATCTGCTATACATAATCAAATGGTCATTAAATGTACTTCAATGGCTGTTTAGTATTTTATTGATATCATGTATCTGTTTGATGATATTTTCATACTTGTGTAGGTAGTGATACAGAAATTATTGTCGTGAAAGCATGGAACCTTTCACAACCTATGATACAGTGGGTGGAGTGAGTGCAATAGTGTGACTGTTAGATAGCTTGTACAGCCTATGACACAGTGGAGTGAGTGCAATAGTGCGACTTAGCATGTACAGCCTATGACACAGTGGAGTGAGTGCAGTAGTGCGACTGTTAGATAGCATGTACAGCCTATGACACAGTGGAGTGAGTGCAGTAGTGCTACTGTTAGATAGCATTTACAGCCTATGACACAGTGGAGTGAGTGCAGTAGTGCGACTGTTAGATAGCTTGTACAGCCTATGACACAGTGGAGTGAGTGCAGTAGTGCGACTGTTAGATAGCTTGTACAGCCTATGACACAGTGGAGTGAGTGCACTAGTGCGACTGTTAGATAGCATGTACAGCCTATGACACAGTGGAGTGAGTGCACTAGTGCGACTGTTAGATAGCATGTACAGCCTATGACACAGTGGAGTGAGTGCAGTAGTGTGACTGTTAGGTAGCTTGTACAGCCTATGACACAGTGGAGTGAGTGCACTAGTGCGACTGTTAGATAGCATGTACGGCCTATGACACAGTGGAGTGAGTGCACTAGTGCGACTGTTAGATAGCATGTACGGCCTATGACACAGTGGAGTGAGTGCACTAGTGCGACTGTTAGATAGCATGTACAGCCTATGACACAGTGGAGTGAGTGCAATAGTGCGACTGTTAGATAGCATGTACAGCCTATGACACAGTGGAGTGAGTGCAATAGTGTGACTGTTAGATAGCATGTACAGCCTATGACACAGTGGAGTGAGTGCACTAGTGCGACTGTTAGATAGCATGTACAGCCTATGACACAGTGGAGTGAGTGCAGTAGTGCGACTGTTAGATATCATGTACAGCCTATGACACAGTGGAGTGAGTGCAGTAGTGCGACTGTTAGATAGCATGTACAGCCTATGACACAGTGGAGTGAGTGCACTAGTGCGACTGTTAGATAGCTTGTACAGCCTATGACACAGTGGAGTGAGTGCAGTAGTGCGACTGTTAGATAGCTTGTACAGCCTATGACACAGTGGAGTGAGTGCAGTAGTGCGACTGTTAGGTAGTGTGTACAGCCTATGACACAGTGGAGTGAGTGCAGTAGTGCGACTGTTAGATAGCATTTACAGCCTATGACACAGTGGAGTGAGTGCAATAGTGCGACTGTTAGATAGCATTTACAGCCTATGACACAGTGGAGTGAGTGCAATAGTGTGACTGTTAGATAGCTTGTACAGCCTATGACACAGTGGAGTGAGTGCACTAGTGTGACTGTTAGATAGCTTGTACAGCCTATGACACAGTGGAGTGAGTGCACTAGTGTGACTGTTAGGTAGCTTGTACAGCCTATGACACAGTGGAGTGAGTGCAATAGTGTGACTGTTAGATAGCTTGTACAGCCTATGACACAGTGGAGTGAGTGCAATAGTGTGACTGTTAGGTAGCTTGTACAGCCTATGACACAGTGGAGTGAGTGCAGTAGTGCGACTGTTAGATAGCATGTACAGCCTATGACACAGTGGAGTGAGTGCACTAGTGCGACTGTTAGATAGCATTTACAGCCTATGACACAGTGGAGTGAGTGCACTAGTGCGACTGTTAGATAGCATTTACAGCCTATGACACAGTGGAGTGAGTGCAATAGTGTGACTGTTAGATAGCATGTACAGCCTATGACACAGTGGAGTGAGTGCAATAGTGTGACTGTTAGATAGCATGTACAGCCTATGACACAGTGGAGTGAGTGCACTAGTGCGACTGTTAGATAGCATGTACAGCCTATGACACAGTGGAGTGAGTGCAGTAGTGCGACTGTTAGATAGCATGTACAGCCTATGACACAGTGGAGTGAGTGCAATAGTGTGACTGTTAGATAGCATGTACAGCCTATGACACAGTGGAGTGAGTGCACTAGTGCGACTGTTAGATAGCTTGTACAGCCTATGACACAGTGGAGTGAGTGCAGTAGTGCGACTGTTAGATAGCTTGTACAGCCTATGACACAGTGGAGTGAGTGCAGTAGTGCGACTGTTAGGTAGTGTGTACAGCCTATGACACAGTGGAGTGAGTGCAGTAGTGCGACTGTTAGATAGCATTTACAGCCTATGACACAGTGGAGTGAGTGCAATAGTGCGACTGTTAGATAGCATTTACAGCCTATGACACAGTGGAGTGAGTGCAATAGTGTGACTGTTAGATAGCTTGTACAGCCTATGACACAGTGGAGTGAGTGCACTAGTGTGACTGTTAGGTAGCTTGTACAGCCTATGACACAGTGGAGTGAGTGCAATAGTGTGACTGTTAGATAGCATGTACAGCCTATGACACAGTGGAGTGAGTGCAGTAGTGCGACTGTTAGATAGCTTGTACAGCCTATGACACAGTGGAGTGAGTGCAGTAGTGCGACTGTTAGGTAGTGTGTACAGCCTATGACACAGTGGAGTGAGTGCAGTAGTGCGACTGTTAGATAGCATTTACAGCCTATGACACAGTGGAGTGAGTGCAATAGTGCGACTGTTAGATAGCATTTACAGCCTATGACACAGTGGAGTGAGTGCAATAGTGTGACTGTTAGATAGCTTGTACAGCCTATGACACAGTGGAGTGAGTGCACTAGTGTGACTGTTAGGTAGCTTGTACAGCCTATGACACAGTGGAGTGAGTGCAATAGTGTGACTGTTAGATAGCATGTACAGCCTATGACACAGTGGAGTGAGTGCAATAGTGTGACTGTTAGATAGCATGTACAGCCTATGACACAGTGGAGTGAGTGCACTAGTGCGACTGTTAGATAGCTTGTACAGCCTATGACACAGTGGAGTGAGTGCAGTAGTGCGACTGTTAGATAGCCTGTACAGCCTATGACACAGTGGAGTGAGTGCAGTAGTGCGACTGTTAGATAGTGTGTACAGCCTATGACACAGTGGAGTGAGTGCAGTAGTGCGACTGTTAGATAGCTTGTACAGCCTATGACACAGTGGAGTGAGTGCAGTAGTGCGACTGTTAGATAGCATTTACAGCCTATGACACAGTGGAGTGAGTGCAATAGTGCGACTGTTAGATAGCATTTACAGCCTATGACACAGTGGAGTGAGTGCAATAGTGTGACTGTTAGATAGCTTGTACAGCCTATGACACAGTGGAGTGAGTGCACTAGTGTGACTGTTAGATAGCTTGTACAGCCTATGACACAGTGGAGTGAGTGCACTAGTGTGACTGTTAGGTAGCTTGTACAGCCTATGACACAGTGGAGTGAGTGCAATAGTGTGACTGTTAGATAGCTTGTACAGCCTATGACACAGTGGAGTGAGTGCAATAGTGTGACTGTTAGGTAGCTTGTACAGCCTATGACACAGTGGAGTGAGTGCAGTAGTGCGACTGTTAGATAGCATGTACAGCCTATGACACAGTGGAGTGAGTGCAGTAGTGCGACTGTTAGATAGCATTTACAGCCTATGACACAGTGGAGTGAGTGCACTAGTGCGACTCTTAGATAGCATTTACAGCCTATGACACAGTGGAGTGAGTGCAATAGTGTGACTGTTAGATAGCATGTACAGCCTATGACACAGTGGAGTGAGTGCAATAGTGTGACTGTTAGATAGCTTGTACAGCCTATGACACAGTGGAGTGAGTGCAGTAGTGCGACTGTTAGATAGCTTGTACAGCCTATGACACAGTGGAGTGAGTGCAGTAGTGTGACTGTTAGATAGCTTGTACAGCCTATGACACAGTGGAGTGAGTGCAATAGTGCAACTGTTAGATAGCTTGTACAGACTATGACACAGTGGAGTGAGTGCAGTAGTGCGACTGTTAGATAGCTTGTACAGCCTATGACACAGTGGAGTGAGTGCAGTAGTGCGACTGTTAGATAGTGTGTACAACCTATAATGAAAGAAATGAACATGTAATTCACACATTTAAAAAACTTGAAACTCTACATATGCAACTGATTGAGTTTGGGCAATGTTTATTAAGGATATGCTAAGGTGTAAATGTGTGTTTTTTCAGTTTTTTAAAACAATAGCACATTCTGGGTATACTTATTACACTGCAAATATCTGCAAAGCTTGGAAGTCGTATCTTCTTTAGATTTTCAGTTATTAGAAAAACAAAATGTGTAAACAAACTCAGATGTTCATTATTCCTCTTGGGTTTACAATTGCGGAATATTTGACCAGAGCAAAGCCATAAAATCCTGTTGGCTAATCATGATGCTTTCGGCCAGATTAGTGGTGGCAGTACATTCTATTCACATTTCCTCCTTTATTGGCACTCTAATGGGATTTTAATAGCCTAACGGTTACCAAATGTATATCTTTCATTCAGCAAAATTCCAAAAGGTCAGATACAAAACACATAAACAAGATTGATGGCAGGTACATGCAATAGTTATGTGTACTTTATATGCAAAAGTACTAGTTTCAACATCAACACGATATAATTATAAAGCTGTTGAAAGTAACAATTCAATCATGTATGTTATTGTTATTATTAATACATCTAAACAGTTTTTAATCGCGTAATATATGCAGAGAAGATGACAGTCATTTAAATCCTAAATAACTTTATTTCACCTTTTATTGAAAACATCAAATACACTTTAATAACATTTGAAACCTTTGTTAAAAACAGAACAAAGCAAAATCGACTTTAAGTTAACTGGTCTTAATATTAAAGAGTAAGTTTCATATATTTTAATAAAACGTGTTTTGTACACTAATTACTATTATCTAACACGTTAGCACTCTTATCTCAAAGGCTTTAAAAACAAAGACACTCAGATTTTTTTATAATTTTGTGATTTTCACTACTTTTTCAAAAATTTAAACATACTTGGTATTTTCCAATAATACTTCTTTATGTATGTTTCTCTTAACTCATGATATAATGAACATTCAATAACAAAGTGATACTCATCTTCTAGTTTTGCACAAGGGCCACTGTTAGTCCAGGCAAAGATGTAAAATCCAGTCTAATTTGTGTTCATTTGTCATTTGTTCGTCACGTTCATTAAAGACCTTCATCATTTTTAAGTGGTGGCAGAAAATAAATGGCTCATTTGAAAAATTGAAGGTCTACAACAGAATTTGAGGCATTCTGCGTATAATTATTTATTTCAATGTAAATGGAGGGTGGGTCCAAAATTTGCATTCCGTTGGCGCCATAATTGTAACCTTTTCCTTCTGGTGTTCTGTAAATCCAAATTCAATTTTCAGACTTGCTGTAATCAGGGATCTTATTTACAGAAGTTTCTTGTATTTAAGGACCTATTTGATCATTGATAAGGCATGGAAAGCTTGCTTATTTACTGCTAACATGCTACATCACCTATTAGCTCAGGTATATAAACAGAGGCCCGAGTTAAGCTTTCTCTTTGAAAAGCATTGGTATATTGAACAGTATGTAGGGTATAGCAGTATATAATACTTCAAACTACTTTTATGAAGAAGCAAAAAACAACACAAGTAAGCTGTACTAAATAAAAAACTTTGTTGATAATTCATTGTTTTTCGAATAAAAACACCAAACGCAACTAATGAAACACCTGCTTTTATGTTTTGATATGTTGGTTTCATACAAAAGCTATATTGGGAAGGCCTCAGCAATGAAACAAAATTGAATACCACCATTTCCTCATGCAATTGTATGTCTAACAGTGATTTACAGTTACATATACACTTTTTCTCCTCCCCCAAATACAAATAGATCCTTAAACTTTCATGAATTTGTTTTTCTATCAAATGGTACGATAACAATTATTGTAGCATGGTCGGTGACATTTCCTTTGATGAATGCAGAGCATTAAATCGTTTAATTTAGGTTAACTAAAGGGGCGTGGCTATACCCTACTACAACTACCAGATATTGGAATTTAGAGTACGGTCACTATGATGTCACAGTGTTACTAAGTACACCATGCTACAAAAAAGATAGAGGGTCTCAGTTTGTTGGTTATTTAAACACCTCAATGGGCGTATAAATAAGCCAACTCACTTAGACCAGACTCTGTCTATTATCTAATTATGTAACTTATTTCAGGTACATGTTTGTCTTGCTGTTTTTGAGACAAATAAAGCCCAACTCGTTATTAAATTTGTGATATATTATAAAATGAATATGAGTTGATGTATTTTTAGAAATTGTTTTTAATTTATTGCTGCTGGTTCTTTCCTTTACATTTGAACTCAAACTTCTTAAAATGCATGATTTAATTTATAACTATTATTAAAATTTTATAAAATTGTTTTACTGCTTATAGAACGTTATTTACAGGCTTTTAAAATTAATATTACACATATGTATATCTGTTGTAATAAAACTTTTTTACAGTATATATGACAAATGTTTTGCTTTTAATGCCTTTCAACCAAAATGTGAGTTCCTGTCTTTTCTAGATCACTAGGATGTGTGACCTTGAGTTGACCTTGGGATTGCCATATCTATATAATTGCATGAGGTTATTGGCATAAAACTACTTCTAAATTTGATTAGAAGATTACGCCCTAACTTGCCTTTTTCTACTTTTTAGCTTTTTTAACAGCCTCAATAGCTCAGTGTATACAGTTTGCAGTTTAGAGCTACAGACCTCTGCGCCATCTGGCAACAACATGTCTGATGGGAATCTTTATCCGTCCTCTCTCCGACGTTGTCCCAATACATAGAGGATATTTGTTTGTTTGAAGTGAATATAGGGTTTATTTTCATCGAGAAGTGAGAAAATATTTGAGTTTCATCACTTCGAGATGAAAATAAATTCTATATTAATGACAAACCACCAAATATGAAATTTATACAGAAAAAACATAATGCGCCAAAACAATAACGTCAACAACGTCAACAGCGGCATTACGTCATTTTCGGTATTTCACATACAATGAAAATATAAGGTTTTATATTAATCGTTTCACTTTAAGTATATAATAAAATGTGTTACTGGGACATTTAACCCCATTTCATATCTGTTTTATTCTTTGCTGAGCTTGTGTTGTATTCCCCATTCCAACCTGATATGACCTAAGCTGTTAAAGCGTTGCAAATCACCATTCATTAATTTGCTTCTGTTGTACCGGCAGTTCTGCGTTGGCATCCATCTTTTGGACAAATCTTCTCGTTGGCAATTTTTTTTTATTAAAAGTTTGAAGTAAAAAGGTCCAAGGTCAAGGTAAGAGTGAACTAACACCTACTTAAATTAACATAAAAATCACTGGCACATGAGCTGCAAATATAATTTTTTTAATGATACCTCTTCTATCTATATTTTATATATCATATTTTTTATAATATTTGCAGCTCAAGTATCAGTGATCAAAATGTTTACCTGATATATATAATATGTTTTTAAACTTTGTATACATGTTTGTATTGAGGTGGGGCATACATATATACATGTACATATTTCGAGTTTAGTGTCGATAGATAAAAGGTCAAGGTTGCAGTCTCAGATCTCCATTAATAGGACTACCACATGGGGCAGGACTAGTAGAATATAGTAGAATATTTGTCCGTCTGTCCGCCTGTGGGTTACAAACTTTCAATATATACTCGTCATGACAACATCTACATGACCATACTAAAATATAAAGGTCAAGGTCACACTGTAGGTCATTCTATGGGTTAAATACTCATTTTTTTCTTCCAAAAACTTACTCGGGCCAGTTTCTCGAGGTCATTTATCTGGGTCCAAGAAACTGTTATATGACAAATTAAGCGCTGAAAGGTGAAACACGTGTTCCGCGGAACACTGCTCTACTTATAATAAAAAAAAAACTTGTCGAGCACCATTATTCAAATACCCTGTCAGAAATGTGCTTGTTAATATTGACGTATCTTTTGAGTATATGTACATGTAAGTGAATTTTGAATTTCTTGCAGGTGAGGCAGGTCAAAATGAGTTTTGAAAATTTCAGTTTGAACTTGATTGTGAAAATTGTTGACTTTTTATGTCCAAGTCGTTATTTTAAGTTCTACCGATCCTATCTACGTACAACTTTGTAAACATGTTTGTATCTGGGTTGCATGGACATAATTTATGTCCAGTAGGCCAAAGGTCATGTGGCTTGAAAATGGTTTCTGCTTTCTATCTCAAGTTTTACATGCCCTTAGTACATAGGACATTTAGTAAGACCCATTTGGAGTTGCTCAAATGCCTATTAACCCTTAACCCGCTAAGCACGACTATAATAGCCTTTGCGTTCATTATAAACCCAGATCAGCCTGCGAGTAACTCGCAGGCTAAACCCAGATCAGGCTGATCAGGGTTTACAATGTCCAGCTGCTGATCTGTCATTTCCCCAAAACACCCCTTTGTTACATAAATGGAATGGTCTTAATTCAAAGAAATAACAGTCCATTATATATATTTATATATGTAGCGGGTTAAGGGTTACTTTTTAGATCATTAGGTCGAAGGTCAAGGTCACAATACAATTTGACATTGAAAATGGTTTCCGCACATCTGCAGAGTTACATGATCTATGATGACGTAAAACACCATACAAACAAACAAACAAACATGATCTATGATGACGTAAAACACCATACAAACAAACAAACAAACAAACAAACATGATCTATGATGACGTAAAACACCATACAAACAAACAAACAAACATGATCTATGATGACGTAAAACACCATACAAACAAACAAACAAACATGATCTATGATGACGTAAAACACCATACAAACAAACAAACAAACATGATCTATGATGACGTAAAACACCAGACAAACAAACAAACATGATCTATGATGACGTAAAACACCAGACAAACAAACAAACCAACATGATCTATGATGACGTAAAACACCATACAAACAAACAAACAAACATGATCTATGATGACATAAAACACCATACAAACAAACAAACAAACATGATCTATGATGACGTAAAACACCATACAAACAAACAAACCAACATGATCTATGATGACGTAAAACATCATACAAACAAACAAACAAACATGATCTATGATGACGTCAAACACCATACAAACAAACAAACCAACATGATCTATGATGACGTAAAACACCATACAAACAAACAAACAAACATGATCTATGATGACGTAAAACACCATACAAACAAACAAACAAACATGATCTATGATGACGTAAAACACCATACAAACAAACATGATCTATGATGACGTAAAACACCATACAAACAAACAAACAAACATGATCTATGATGATGTAAAACACATACAAACAAACAAACAAACATGATCTATGATGACGTAAAACACCATACAAACAAACAAACATGATCTATGATGACGTAAAACACCATACAAACAAACAAACAAACATGATCTATGATGACGTAAAACACCAGACAAACAAACAAACATGATCTATGATGACGTAAAACACCAGACAAACAAACAAACCAACATGATCTATGATGACGTAAAACACCATACAAACAAACAAACAAACATGATCTATGATGACATAAAACACCATACAAACAAACAAACAAACATGATCTATGATGACGTAAAACACCATACAAACAAACAAACCAACATGATCTATGATGACGTAAAACACCATACAAACAAACAAACAAACATGATCTATGATGACGTAAAACACCATACAAACAAACAAACAAACATGATCTATGATGACGTAAAACACCATACAAACAAACAAACAAACATGATCTATGATGACGTAAAACACCATACAAACAAACAAACAAACATGATCTATGATGACGTAAAACACATACAAACAAACAAACAAACATGATCTATGATGACGTAAAACACCAGACAAACAAACAAACAAACATGATCTATGATGACGTAAAACACCATACAAACAAACAAACAAACATGATCTATGATGACGTAAAACACCATACAAACAAACATGATCTATGATGACGTAAAACACCATACAAACAAACATGATCTATGATGACGTAAAACACCATACAAACAAACAAACAAACATGATCTATGATGACGTAAAACACCATACAAACAAACAAACAAACATGATCTATGATGACGTAAAACACCATACAAACAAACAAACATGATCTATGATGACGTAAAACACCATACAAACAAACAAACAAACAAACATGATCTATGATGACGTAAAACACCATACAAACAAACAAACAAACATGATCTATGATGACGTAAAACACCATACAAACAAACAAACATGATCTATGATGATGTAAAACACCATACAAACAAACAAACAAACATGATCTATGATGACGTAAAACACCATACAAACAAACAAACAAACATGATCTATGATGACGTAAAACACCATACAAACAAACAAACAAACATGATCTATGATAATGAAAGCCTGATCCAGTAGGGATTGGCTGGAAGCATATTAACTTTTATGCTCCTAGAAATGTTTTGTGGAGCATATTATTATTTTATATCTGTTTATCAAACATCTCATATCTGAATGCAACAAATTGCCATTCTTCGTTTAGTTAGATCGCAATTAGTTATTGCTTGTGATCTTTTTATATTTCTAAGAAAATCAGTCGTACCATGTCATAACACCCAGACCTACATCAAATTATAAACACTCCTTTATGTCCGGCCCCCGTTTTGTCACGGGGGCAAAGAATAGGGCCACTGCAGATCCCTTTGGAGGGGTAGGCAGAGGGGTAGAATCCCCCCAAATTCATGTTCATTTTATCATTTTTTGTTCATGTTCATTTAAGGTCTTCATCATGATCCCTGCATTGTTTCAGGTGCTATCTAGCTCGCATCAAAAGAGCAATGGCAGAAAAACAATAAAGTGGCTCCAGCGTAAATGGAGTTTCTACGATAGAATTTGCAGCAGCTTTGCAGTTCAGGGTGAGACGGTTCTAGGCCCATTTTCCATATTTTATCTCGATGTACATGGAAGATGAGCCTGGCATGTTCATGCCTGTTTGGCGCCATATAACCTTTTTCATGTGTTGGTGCGCCTTAAAACTCCAATTCAATTCAATTCCTTTACCTCCACTGATAAAACTTCATCTACTTCGGGGAGCATCCATCGGTTCTACCGATATTCTTGTTGAGGTGGGGTGGTAGTTTATAAGCTACATTATGTAATATCCTTGTACATTTCAGTATCGTGAGGTTGCTCAATTTCTTTTAATATTGTCAAAACTTCGAACTAGATCTTCCAGTTGATTTGTGAATTATATCTCAAAATCTATATCAAATTCTTGCACAGCCCTAGTGCCTTCAAACTTCATCAACAATTATATCTAGAAAAAAAAACATACCAAAGTAGGTCACTATGACTGAGCTTGACCTACTTTTATACTTCATTTATTTCGGTTAAGGTTTTTGGTTAGCTGATACAGACTTAAAATTTGATACATTTTTCTCAGTTTTAATTGTCCTCGTTTCCTCCTTAGATATATACATCATTTCATTTTTGGAAAAGTGAAATTGCGTTGATCTTTGGCGATTTGTTACACTAGTGATTCTAGTCCTCCTTGAGGTGTGTGATCCTCTGACAGCTCCTTGTTGTTTTGTAAATATTCTGAGGTTCCTCCTTAACCCTTAACCCGCTAAGCACGACTATAATAGCCTTTGCATCCATTGTAAACCCAGATCAGCCTGCAAGTAACTCGCAGGCTGATCAGGGTTTACAATGTCTGGCTGCTGATCAGTCATTTTCCCCAAAACACCCCTTTGTCACATAAATGGAATGGTCTTAATTCAATGAAAGGACAGTCCATTATATATATGTAGCGGGTTAAGGGTTAAATGGGGTACATCAGGCATTTTCTAGAAAAATCTAACATTTTAAACGTGTTCCAATTCATGACAAAAAATGTATATCCGTCAAAATGAGATCGCTCACATGCCAAATCATAGGAACGAATCAGATTTTAGATCATAAAAATTGTTATATACGTATACGTATTTGCAGTGCAACTAACCAACTGAGCCTTTAGGGGATTGTCTACTATTTGTCTACTGACATGAAGGTTGCAGATTCTAGTCCCATATAAAGCAACATAAAACCATATGTTAAAACATTTAAAAAACGTTGTATGAAACTATTACGGAATAAATCCGATTGATTTCTACGATTCTGCATGCGAGTACTCTAATATGGTGTTAGCAGCGCGTTGTTCAGATCTATAATTTAAATTCACCATAGAGTTTGAATGAAATTGATTGTAAAATGCTTAATGTAGCTATCCCGCCACAAGAGCCAAATTTTGTAACATGTACACCGTTTCTAAACCTACTGACGATGAGGTATACATGTATACATTATTTAGTAACTTACCTACATGAAAATCCAAACTCTCTAGACATAATATAAACAGCTTTAACCAGCCAGGCTAAACCTCAAATTTTGGAGCTTCGAATTTAAAGAGTTAATCATTAACTCATATTTTATCCATATTCAACCATGAGTATTTTCAGAACCCATGAATAAACCTCTACCTTTAATAGGCACATATACATTATTATATGTATACATTGTTTTATGACCTGAACACCTGGATAGAGTTTTGATAAATGTTTCCGTAGTGTAAGTTGCATTTACTTGCCGAGTTAGTTTAAATAAAGCATAGTAACCTAGAATAGCATATATTACTGTGCAAAATGAATATCCTTGTAAATACGGAGTCAGTTTAAGCTCTTTCATTATCTTTTGACCCTTTAGAATAAAAAACAAACATTATTTGTCAATTTAAGTCGGACTCCTTAACCCCGTCCGAAAATGGTGTACACATTTTAAAGTAAACTCTTGCCAGAACTGATTTGTAATCCAATGAAATCTGGGTGAAGGTATAAACCTGTTACCACATAATCTACATGTTCCAATGATCAATCATGATATGACAAGAACACAAGGATTGGCATTCAATAACACAGACAATCCTGAACTACATACATCTTCCATTTATATTGTGGATTAAAATCACAATCTGCTAAAATCCAGTGGGGCAGATTAAAATTTTGTAGAATCTTTTTGTGGGCGATTTACTTTTGTGGAAGTTGCAAACCACAGTGGAAGTTGCAAACCACAGATGTTACTAGATTATTTATAAAAGGGACACACGGCAATTTTTTTTTTTTTAAATTCACGGTGTCCCGTTAGTTTCCTACATTTATCATCTTACATTTGTTCAATCATTAATATTAATTATAAGAATATGTAGTTCAAAGCCAATTGTTTTACATATTACTAGCTATATATTATATTGCACCAATAATATTTTAAAACATCTGGTAGAATAACGAAGACAATTGAGATCTCAATTTTTTATTCCATTATATGCAAGAGTTTTAAATTTCAAATGATACAGGATTAATTAGATGCTAATTTTAATGCTCAAAAAAAACAAAAACAAGATCGTTGTGTGTCATTTAATACCAGGGTTTTTCTAGGTATTTTTTGTTTATATTTTGTATTTGTGTGCAGGGGTGGGGTGGGGTGGGGGGGGGTGGGGGGGGGGGGGGGGGTTCTATAGGTAACTGTAAATCACTGTTAGCCATGCAATTTCATGAGAACATTGTCATATTAAATTTGATTCAGATTATGAGGCCCACCCAATAAAGCCTTTTTGTGTGCAGTAAAATATATACACACAACAGAAAGTTGTTCATTTAATGTTTTGCTATCATTCATGTTTTAGAAACAATAAAGAAATATTAGACAAGATATGTATTTCAACTAGCTAAATTATGAATATGCTTTTCTAAATTACAAAGTTGTGTTTATCTTTTCTTACCCCAAGACAATACCTAATATAGCAATGTAACACAAAGAAACAATTGAATTGAATTGGATTTTATAGTCGCACCAACAGCTAAGGTCATATGGCGACTTTCCAGCTTCCACTGGTGGAGGAAGACCCCAGGTGCCCCTTCGGGCAATTTTCGTGCACAGGCGTGCACCTGGGTAGAACCACTGACGTTCCGCAAGCCAGCACAAAGAAACAAGAGGCCTACTGGCTCAAGATAAAGTTTATGTATAAGGGGCCATAAGTCTTTCAAAAATCAAACAACTGGAACATGGTGATGATATATGTAACTAGGCTTGGTACTGATCATCCCTGCAAAGTTTCGTTGAAACCCAGACAGATGTTCAGGAGAACTAGTCTAGACAAAGTTAGTGTATTAAAACCTTTAAGGGCTCATAACTCTGCCAAAATTTATTCAATGAGAACATGGCAATGACATGTGCAACTAGGCTTAGCACTGATCATCCCTGCCAAGATTCGCTGAAATCTGGCAAAGAGTTCAGAAGAGACTAATCTGGACAAGGTTTGTTTATTAAAACATTTAAATGGCCATAACTCTGCCAAAAATCATTTAACCAAAATATGGCAAAGATATGCACAACTATAGGCTTGATACTGATCATCCTTGTTAAGTTTCGTCTATATCCAGCCAGGGTTTCAGGAGAACTAGCCCGGAAAAAAATTGTGGTATCAAATTCCTTTAAAGGGCCATAACTCTGCCAAATATCTGTAAACCGGAACGCGACGATGACATGCACAACTAGACTTGGTGCTGATCATCCCTGCAAAGTTTCATTGAAATCTGGCGAGGGGTTCAGGAGAAGTACATCAGACAAAAGTTTGTGTATTAAAACCTTTAAAGGGCCATAATTTGCACAACTAGACATGGAACTGATCATCCCTAAAAAAAGTTTCGTTTAAAACTAGTCAGAACAAAGTTTGTATATTAAAACCTTTAAAGGGCCATAACTCCACCAAAAATCATTCAACCGGAACGCGGCAAGGATTTGCACAACTAGACATGGAATTGATCATCCCTAAAAAGTTTTGTTTAATCTGGGCAGGGGTTCAGGAGAACTAGTCAGAACAAAGTTTGTGTATTAAAATCTTTAAAGGGTTGTAACTCTGCCAAAATCATTCATCTGGAAGACGGTGACTATGTACAAAGTAGGCTTGGTACTGATCATCCCTGCAAAGTTTCAATGAAATCCGGCCAAATGAAGGCCCTTTCATCTTAATGAGGCCAAGATATAGCATATTTCAGAAAAATCAAGGGCCATGACTCCAATGTAAATGATCCAATCTGGATGGTTTATGAACTTGTCAGAGCTTTCATTGATACTACCAATCTGGTAAAGTTTCGTAAAGATCAGATGAAAGATGAAGGCCCTATTAACAAGGCAAAATATAGGATTTTTAACTAAACCAAGGGCCATAACTCCACTGTTACTGGTCCAATCTGGCTGGTTTTTGAACTTGTCAGAGCTGTCATTGATATTAATAATCTGGTAAAGTTTCATAAAGACCGCATGAAAAATAAAAGGCCCTATCATCTTAACAAGGCAAAATATAGCATTTTTAACTAAATCAAGGGCCATAACTCTGTTGTTACTGGTCCGATCTGGATGGTTTTCAAACTTGTCTGAGCTGTCATTGATATAAACAATCAGGTAAAGTTTTGTAAAGATTGGATCAAAGATAAAGGCCCTATCGAATTAACGAGGCAAAATATAGCATTTTTAACTAAATCAAAGGCCATAACTCCATTGTTACTCTGATCTATCTGGTTTTTCGAATTTTTCCGAGTTTTCATTGATATTCACAATCTGGTAAAGTTTCAAAAAGATCGCATGAAAAATGAAGGCCCTATCATCTTAGAGGCAAAATATAGAATTTTTAACTAAATCAAGGGCCATAACTCCGCTGTTACTGGTCCGATCTGGCTGGTCTACGAACTTGTCGAAGATTTCATTTATATAAACAATCTGGTAAAGTTTGGTAAAGATCGGACGAAAGATGAAGGCCCTATCGTCTTAACGAGGCAAAATATAGCATTTTTAACTAAATCAAGGGCAACAACTCCGCTGTTAATGGTCCGATTTAGCTGGTTTTCAAACTTACCTGAGCTTTCATTGATATTAACAATCTGTGCAAGTTTGGTAAAGATCAAATAATAAATGAAGGTGCTAGATTGTTCACAAGGCTTAATATGGCATTTTTCAGCAAAACAAGGGCCAGAACTCCGGTGAAATTAGTCCGATCTGGCTGGTTTTCGAACTTGACCGAGCTTTCATTGATATAAGGACACTGGCAAAGTTTCGTAATGATCTGATTTATAATAATAAAGGCCCTAGAGTGTTCACAAGGCAAACGTTAACGGACGACGGACGGACGACTCGCCATCCCATAAGCTCTGCTGGCCTTTAAGCGGGCCTCAATTTATAAACCTGAGTTGATCGGTCAGGGCTAGCATGCAGTCAGTAAATAAACAAGATTCCCATCCTTTTTCAATGACCAATTAGCGATGGGAAATATGTCCTTAAAAACGTAGCTACTGTTGTTTTTTTTAAATATAAAATAGTGCCTTAATATCACTTTTATTTGTCCTTTATCCAGGGCCCTTTATTAATATACTGAAGCAAAAAAGAAACGCAACTCCGAAATTTCTGCTATATAGCGTACAAACGGTACTGCACACTTAATTCCACACAAAAAAACAACTTGCAGTTAGTTAGAGAAAGGACACAACTGGGATGTTGTAGATGTTTTAATCACAGTACACTTTGTAACAAGAAATTCATAAATGTTGAAGTTCCTCTTTGAAAAATTTAGCCATTTCAGTACTGTATTTAACGTAAAGAGTTTGCAAAATGTTGCATCCCAACTTTGCTCACATGCTTGCGCGTACTGTCGATAATGAAACTTTGAAGGAATACTATTTGCTGTGTTATGTGTTGTTTTTGTCTTCTTTTTTTTCGAAAGGAAAGGTCTTTTGTAGCCATGTACCATTCGATTAACAGCAGCATATTGTACATATAATATATAGCGGAAATTCCAAAGTTGCGTTTCTTTTTAGCTTTAGTACATATTAATACATACTATTTACAGTATTTTATTCTGAACATTATGATATTGGACTTTCATTAACCCACAAAGATACAAGATGCGCCTTGGCTTCTCCCATTGTCAGATTTCATTAGGGAGCTTTTTGATATATCTGGCAGTAAATGTCATTACAGTGTAGGATCAGTCTGGCATCAGTCCTTATAACCTTTTAACTATTATTATAGAATTTCCTTAGCACTGAAAGAGCCAAATAACACCAGTGAGTAGAAAAATCTGAGTAGAAAAATCTGTCCTGAAAATATGTCAAAACCCAACGGATTAATTTGGAACTATGACGTCATAGTTCTCAAAATGGCGGTCTTATCTGAACATTAATTCAGCCATGAAGAGAAACAGAACTTGAAATAAAATAAATAATTTGTATGCAGAGTATTATTTTATTTTTTAATTTATCTAATTTTATTATTTATAGACTAATTTATAGACTGATACCAGTCTATGTAGGAGAGCTTGATGTTTTTAACATTATGGTCAATACTAAAGGTATAATGGGTCTATCAGGGAGTGGTCATGGCTGAAGGTCTAATGGTCCACAAGACAGTTGTCAGATAAATGTTGATATATACACCAGAAGTCTACGATATATTCTCCAGAAGTCTACTGTGTATCAGTATCTCGTCACATAAACTGGAAAATCCCTTAGGCTGTCGGACCTCACAAAACTTAGTAAACAGTTAAACTAGAATAATGGAGAGAATATTTGAAAAGCCATGCTAAACAGCAATCCAGTAGCCCTGCTATCAAAAACTGAGTACCAAGCTCAGGTTTATTAGGTTGAGAATTACCCAACCTGTTATTGCAATTCCCCATATAGTAGCGGCTCCCCTAATAGAAGCACCTCTCCCACCCCCATACACACACATTTTCTTTTTAGAAATCTTGTCTTCATAGAAGATCAATAAATTCAAATAAATTTTCTATCTTTTGTAAAATAAAAAGAAAGATTTAGATTTTAGAGTTAGTGTGAATGACATTTGAGGCTCAGTTTGGGGTAAACAATCTGGGGCTCAGTTTGGGGTAAACAATCTGGCAAGAACTGCTTTTAAGTATAACTCTTACAATACTAATAAACTAACAAAAGGTCGCCCCGTTACATTTCGCATAGCGCCTGGGTACTACTAGTAGGGGAAATATGGTTTGTGTTCTTTTGCCATACTTGACAACACAATGAATTTGGTGGTCATAAAAACATAATGTACAGCCTAATCAGACAAACAGAATTTACATTATCATTGTCTGACAAACATAGTGGGCTAGACTTTAGCATATCAATGGCTTTAACGCATTTTCAAATTAAGACAAAAACAGGTTTGACAGAAACCCTAAATAGTAGTTGCAAATGTTGAGACATTTTAAGTTTGATGGTTTTTACATGATCCGTGTATATGAGTCCCTGGTTTTTACAAGTTTTTCTAAATTGCTGCCCGATTGTCTTGACATGATCATTGTCCATTATAATATCGCCACGATGAGAAGCCCTAGTCCGAAGCACACACTGTTTTAAAGGGACTGGAGGCAATCTGGAAGAATACTGGGTGTCATTCCAAATAAGATTAAAACCACCATAAGGCCATATCAAATTAATTCCCAGTTTATCATCTAAATTTTGGAAAAAATTAGGGCGGGGGGTGCAATTTTATTTTTTAATTTCCTGAGATGACATCAAACATCACAAAAATATTAATAACCAGAAGTATTATGTTTTGAACACTCTCTTTATTATCAATTGTCACTGCTATAGCATACATTTGTATTTATAATGATATAAGCTACCATGTATGTGAGTTTTAAAAGTTGAAGTTCTCAATATAACTTACTTCTTATTGCGTTTACAAACTGTACTTCCGGTATTTCCGGTTCGGGCTAAATATTAACGCATTTTCCGTCACGGAAAGACAACTCTTTCACAGTCGATTTTTTTTTTTTAATTTTTAATTTTTTTTTTTTTTAAATTTTTTTTTTCCCCGAACAAAATAAAAATTGTCGGGGCAGCATAAAATATTCGGGGCGGGCGGGGATGATAAACTGGGAATTAATTTTATATGGCCTAATGTGTGTCAGCTGCATATTCAATGTAAATAGGCACTAACTAGGCCTCATAAAACAACCGATTTAATTATTCGTAAAGAAATAGTTCTCGAGTCGGCAAGTTTTTGGTGCATAAAGCATTAATATTAATTCATTGGTTGTTTTAAGGCTATACTTAATTCTTGTTTTGTACACTTGTATTTCACCACTTGTATTTCACCACTTGTATTTCACCACTTGTATTTCACAATATTTGCAACTGCTTGCAATATGACACCCATATGAATTAATACTAATGATTTAACAACAAAAAATACACCAAGTCGTCGCATTTTCCAGTCCAAACACTTCCGTAAATAGATTAAATACATAGAGAATAGTAAATGCGTATTTTCATATAACACCCTATATCAGGCCTGAGACACCATATCAGCCCGAGAGCTTTAGCGGAGAAAATGTTACTTAGAATGCAATCTAGGTTTTGGAAGTTTTAGTAAATCTACATGGTTTTCTCTTCCCCCCCCTCGTGTGGTTCCGGGGCAAAGAATAGGGCCACTGCAGATCCTGTTGGAGGGGTAGGCAGAGGGGTAGAACATCCCAAATTCATGTTCATTTGATCATTTTTTGTTCATGCTCTTTAAAGATCTTCATCATGACCCCTGCATTGTTTCAGGACCAATCTCGCTCAAATCACTAGTGGCAGAAAACAATAAACGTGGCTCCAGCATAAATGGAGTGTCTACAATAGAATTTGCAGCAACTCTGCACTTCTGCAGGTGAGAAGGTTCTAGGCCCATTCTCCATATTTTATCTTGATGTACATGGAGGAGGAGCCTGGTATGTTCATTCCTGTTAGGTGCCATATAACCTTTCAAGTGTTGGTGCACCTTAAAACCCCAATTCAATTTAATTCTTCTCTTTTTTTTCACTAAGACTTCTGTCTTACTTTGAATACAATGCAATGATGTACGTCAGTGGCGTAGCTGGACTACAACTGATGTGCAGACCCCATCTTGCTGGTGTTGTTTTTTTTAATGAATTTGGGGAGCTATGGTGTATTTTTTTAGCACAATTATTGTTCATGTGGAGAAAATGTGCATGCCAGTGCTCGAATGTGAAACATATTTAACAGGCTATTAAATCATTTTAAAAGTACTTTTTGTTTAGAATTTGCCATATCAGAAAGTCAAAAAACTCATTACTCATTAAATATTCAATTAGTAATGCAAGCACTTAAAATATTCCTTTTCTTCAAAACATGGAACTCACTGTGTTCTGAAAACACACTGAGTCCTATTTTTTTTTGCATAGAAAAGGATATTTTGAGTGTTTGCATTACTCATTAATGAATTTCTTGACCTTTTGATATGATAAATTCTAAACAAAAAATAATTCTAAAATGATTTAATAGACTGTTATCTTTGCCGTTCGCTTCAAAATGAACACAATAAAGACCATGGTTTACTTAACTCTTCTACACTTCGTTTCATTGTATTCCTTTCTGAAGACACTCTAAACTATCATCTCATCACTTTCGTAGCGGAGCATAAAAATAAGTTTTTAAAGAAAATTAAATGAGATTTTAGGTCCCATCAACACATCATATTAAGTTAAGTTGGTACAGCTTCCTCACAGGGAGATGAGATGAAGTTCCCATCTGACATGCCTCCACGAGGGAATGAACCCACGCGGGGCAGAGGTCTGCAACTTTAAATCACAAGACCTTATCTACTGAGCTACTGAGTTTCGGAGGACTTATTTAGTAATACTGCACACAAGTTAAAATGGATAGTAAATTTTATTTCAAAACATGCATCAATTAGTTACTTGCAGGAAGTCTATAAATAAGGTACAGAGTCAATAATAATACAAAAGTATTAAATGTATGTATTTAATAACATAATATGAAATCTAATTAATCATAAATGCATATTTAATATCTGATTTGTTAATTTTTAACAAATATAATGCTAGAAAACCTGTATTATACATGCATATTCAATATTTTGATTTCCTAATCTAACAAATAGATTTGCTAGACAACATGTATTATATATGCATCTTCCATATTTGGATTTTTAATTTACCAAATAGATTTGCTAGAAAACATGATTATATATGCATATTCAATATTTTGCCTAATTTAACAAATAGATTTGCTAGAAAACCTGTATTATATATGCATATTCAATATTTTGATTTCCTAATTTAACAAATAGATTTGCTAGAAAACATGTATTATACATGCAATATTTTGATTCCTACATGTAACTTAACAAATAGATTTGCTAGAAAACATGTATTATAAATATTCAATATTTTGATTTCCTAATTTAACAAATAGATTTGCTAGAAAACATGTATTATATATGCACATTCAATATTTTGATTTCCTAATTTAACAAATAGATTTGCTAGAAAACATGTATTATACATGCAATATTTTGATTCCTACATGTAACTTAACAAATAGATTTGCTAGAAAACATGTATTATATATGCATATTCAATATTTTGATTTCCTAATTTAACAAATAGATCTACTAGAAAACATGTATTATATTCAGTAAAAAAAACTTTAATATGGATATTCAGTATTTAAAGGGACACACGGCAATCTTGACTTTTTTAATTAAGCGGCGTCGCGTTAGTTTTTCTGCATAACATAATTTGTTCAGTCATTAATATTAATTATAGGAAAAGTTAAAAGTAAAGTGTTTTTGCATATTACTAATTGTTGATTATATTGCACCAATAATATATTTAAAACTACGATAAAAGAGTGTAAGAAAATGAAAACTCAAAGTTTTATTTAAAAATATGAAAGCAGGTTTAAAATTTAAAGTTAAAATTATACTAGGTTAATAAACCACAACGCAAATTTTAATGCTTGATAATAATTTCAAGATTGCCGTGCGTCCCTTTAACAAATAGATTGCCAGGAAAATGTATATTTTGTCCAAACACTGTGGCTCATATGTAAATGCTTACACAAATGTTAAATATTTGTTCTGAATGAAAAATGTTGAAGACGAACTTTAAAGCTGGACTTTTAATACAGGTGGTTTTTAACCCTTAACCCCCTACATATATATAATGAACTGTTCTTTCTTTGAATTAAGACCATTCCATTTATTTGGGGAAAATGACTGATCAGCAGCTGGACATTGTAAACCCTGAGTAAACAATGAGTAACTTGCAGGCTGATCTGGGTTTACAATGGACGCAAAGGCTATTATAGTCGTACTTAGCATGTGGTTAACTCCATTTCATTTCTGTTTTATTCTTTGTTGAGCTTCTGTTGTATTTCCCATTCCAACCTGATATGACCTAAGCTGTTAAAGGGTTTTATCATGCAGATATGCACTTTTCTGCCTAATAAAGGGGTGACCTAGTAAATTTTGCTTTATTAGGCACTGACCAATAAAGCAAATAAATGCGGAATCCCTGGGTTAACAATGGACGCAAAGGCAATTATAGTCGTGCTTAGCGTGTTAAGACCAGGTTTGACTATGTCCATCAATATGCCAACCTCTGTTTGGATTTGTTTCAAAAATAGTTGATATTGCATGGTTGCACTTAATTTTAAAAAACATTACTGAAATCGGAAAAACAAATTCACTGGACTGATTATTACTTGAACATTTCTAGTATGATGTCAAATGAATGTAAGGTCATACAACTGAGGGGTGTGGGAGGGGAGTGGAAGGGGTGGGTGGTGTGGCGGTCAAGTAATTAACCCCAATGAATACTAATATACTAATTTGTACAAATGCTGAAATACTTCTGTCAAATCCTAGGCAAACTCCCCTTGTTATTATTATGAAAACAATCATTCATCTCAAACCCCGTGCCAAGTTTACCATAGCACATGATGGAGGTCAGGACACCAAACATCTTTGTCTATTTAGAGCCTAACAGATGATATTTAAAATTCCTCTTTCAAGCATTGAACAAAAGACTGAAAACATGCTGATGGTTACACACATATTTTATCTAAAGATGACTCAAACAATGGACTAAACATGTTAAACAAACGTAGTCATATGTCAGACTTTCGGTTTTCATTCATTTCATTTGAAATATCTTTATTTACATTTTCTTCATCCTGGAATGTTCCGAAATTGTATTACTTATAGAGCGACGTCCTTTAAAGGAACTGGAAGCAATCTGGAAGAATCACGAATGGCAATACAAACAAAAAATAAACAAACATGTTCTTTAGTTTTATATATTGAAAGGTGAACAATGCCCTTCATTGGGTCTCATGTTCCATCCGGTTTATTAAGGTAATTACGGTAGACGTTTATGGTCTGGAAAACTCACTCCCTTCAAGTTTTTGAAGCATAAATTATAAATATTAATTCACACATGGGGCTTTAAAGGGACACACAGCAATCTTGATTTTTTAAAAACTCACGGCATCCCGTTAGTTTTTCTCTCAGCTTGAATTTATTCAATCATTAATATTAATTGTTAGAATAGTTCAAAGCAAATTGTCTTTGCATATTACTGACTTTTGATAATATTGCACCAATAATATATCTAAAAAATGTGTAGAATAATGAAGGAAACATAATTCTCAATTCTTTATTTAATTATATGCAAACAGTTTTAAAGTCAAAATGATACAGCATTAATAAATCGCTGTACTAATTCCAATGCCTGATATAAAACTCAAGATTGCCATATGTCCCTTTAACACTATGAGAAATCCTTGTTTTGCGATAGAAGTTCATTTCTGTTGAATTGTTTATCAACTGATAGCTTAATGAAGTAACTTTCGTGATATGTGTTACTATTTCACACTGTTAATCAAAGGGGATAATTCAGACAATATTGCATCAATTTATGGGAATATACCCAATTTACAAAGCAGTTACTTGAAAATGGTAGTGGATTTTTTTTAAATTGGAAATTATTGTTCATACATACATAAATAAGACTGGATCATAAAGGCATTCAGATTGCGCCCAGTCCCTTTAAATTCCACTAAAGGCACATTTACAACTGTGTTCATACCCAAATAAAACATTTCCCGAAATGTTACGCTCGCCATTTAATCATCAAAAAATGTCATTCAAACGTAACAATGATTTAAGCAAGTTGTCATTATATAACACGTAAGGCTGGTTTGAAAAATAGCGTCACTTGTGGTATGGAATATTTTTAATATTCCCCATCATATACACCTTTAACCTTTCAATCCACTATCAGAGACGTCCTGGTAGTCTGTTAGAGGTATACATACCCACGCGGCACTGGAAAATAGCATAACTAATACATATCCATTACCTATAATATAGTCTCGGCCTGCCAAGACCGTATCACGCATATATTTTACTTGCAGATATCGGTCTGGGCAGATTAGTCCAAACAAAGTGTCTACTAGCGATTACTACTGATAAGTCGATTTTATTTCACGCACATGAAGTTGAGGTTTTAGAGACGTCATGTGTCAACAAATGTGATAACGCCACTTTTTGATATACCAGTCCGTTGCTGCCTCTCAATATTTAACTGACTTAAAAATATGTTTTATGGAAGTCTCACAGAATCTCTTAGTCTCGCCAAAATCACCCCCAACGTGAGGGGCGATTTCAAACTTCTGGGTTTTCCCTGGCTTTGGTTCTGAAGATCTGGTTTCGGTTTAAATCAATATGGCAGTATCTCACGGGATACAATATGGCAGTATCTCATGGGATACAATATGGCAGTATCTCACGGGATACAATATGGCAGTATCTCACGGGAGTATCCCAGTGTTGCATTTGTATTTCACATGTAAACACAGCATGTTGTAAGGCAAAACAGAACCATACCAATCCATGTTACTGAGTCGGACGATTTTCGTGTTTATTAAGTGCTTGCAGGGTTTAAGTGGTTACATAAAAATGGTTCTTAATTGGGCAAAGCAGTCTGACTCAATATCAAGTCCGACTTGCGATCATATTACCCAACTGGTGCAGTGACATTATTTTTCGAACAGCCTTGGTATACCGGTAGTTGCATTATTTTGATTCAGCATGACATGATTATACAAGTTTACTTGGTAGAATATTTTCTTTTACTCAAACTCTTTCAAAACTCTTCACAACTGAACAAGTACTCATCTTGAAAATAATGCTTAAAGGCGAACATCAGGCTTTGCATTGGGGTCAGACTTAAAATCGACAAATAACGATATTTTCTATTGTAAAGGCAAAATGATAATAAATGAGCTGAAACATGAATCATTATTGACAAGGACTTTATTCTGCACTGTACTATGTGCTATCCTAGATTACACACCAGAATCAATTTAAGCAATTGAATCCTGATTTCATTAAACATCTATAGTGAATTCAACTTTCATACCCGAACGTCAAAGTGCTCACACCATGCTTTGATTGATATGCAGGTATGGTATTTTTATCATGATTTGGAACAGTTTTTTTTTTTTTTTTTTTAGACTCTTCTTGAAAAAGCCTGATGTACTTTCTCTATTAAAATGTAAAACAAACAAGAACTATCACTGTAAGTGATAAATGCCCCCGAAGTGTCCTTTGACCTCTAAGTATGACCTCGACCTTGGAGCCATGGACCTGGATTTTGTACATGACATGTCGTTTGGTTGTGTTGAGCACTTGTGCCAAGTTATTAGAAAATCCGTCTAGGCATGCAAAAGTTATTGACCGGACATGATTTGACCTGTGAACTTAACCTTGGGGCCACAGACCTGGATTTTGTGCGTGACACATCGTCTTGTTGTGGTGAGCACTTGTGCCAAGTTATTTGAAATCCGTCCATGAATGCCAGAGTTATTGACCGGACACAATTTGACTTTTGACCTCCAAGTGTAACCTTGACCTTGAAGACCTGGGTTTTGCGCGCGACACATCGTCTTGTTATGGTGATCACTGTTACGGCGTACCTGTTTTTGACCTATGAACTTCAAGTGTGACCTTGACCTTTGAGGTACGGACCAGGGTTTTGCGCGCGACACATCGTCTTGTTATGGTGATCACTTGTGCCAAGTAAGTCAAAAATCCATGCAGGGGTTTTGAAGGTATAGTCCGGAAACGAACTGTGGAATGACAGATGGAAGATGGACAGACGGACAGACAGACAGACAGACAGACAGACAGATGGCATAAAAACAGTTGTTCAATAGTTTGATCTGTAAATTTAAAAGAAGTAGATTATGTGGCATTATAAGAATCTTTCATTGGTTTCCGGTGAAGATCGGGAATTCCATCATTAGGTAAAATTGTTTTTATCGGAACCGAGGCACGGGTGAGTTGGAATTTCCCTATCTGAACCAGATACCCATGATTGATTATGTCTCTTGCATACCAGTGGCATTTTGGATGTTGACGTCACCAACTATTAATGTTATGCATGTTTATCTACATAGTGACTTCATGCAATTGTTGATGTTATCAACTTCATTGTTGATGCCATGACTTTTATCTACTCATGCAAAATGCAGATAACCTTATCCGGTATGCAAGACAAACAGAACTTGCATGTTCATTCACGCTAGTTATTCAATGTATAAACAATGAAATATAAACATATAAAAGTATAATAGATACAAAATATCAAAACTTAACATGATTTCACTATGTGCATACGAAAAATAGTAACAAAATGGAAATTCGGATGACTTTACATATAAAATACTGTTAATTGATGCTAAATAAATATCTATAATAAACTAAATACACACACGTACAACAACATACAAACAAGTACAACTTGTGTACAGACACGCATATTTTATCTGTAACTCCTATATGCCATGTTAAACACGTATTCCAATCAGGTCTCACAGATAGAGCGAGAGATGAAAATGCAGGTGCTAGTTTTTCACCAATGTAACCCGGGTTTGATTCTCCGTCTCCGGTTATTGAGATGGTACGGTGGTAGCCTACTCCGACACTTAGGTTTTTCCTGGGGTTTCCTCGCCCATCTGACCACGAGAACGCTGTCATCCGCGCAATCGAAAGGCCCATCTGACCACGTGAACGCTGTCATACGCGCAATCGAGAGGCCCATCTGACCACGTGAACGCTGTCATACGCGCAATCGAGAGGCCCATCTGACCACGAGAACGCTGTCATCTGCGCAATCGAGAGTGATTTGTATAAGCTGTGCAGCTTGTTTCATAATCGATGTAAAATAAGGTATGATGTTTTAAAAGTGTCCCCCCACAATTGATGTTCAAAGAGAAAATGTTTTAAAAGTCTCCTCAACAACTGAAGTACAAAGGGAAAATGTTTTAAAAGTCTCCCCCACAATTGATGTTCAAAGGGATTTTTTTAAAAGTCTCCCCCACAACTGATGTTCAAAGGGAACATATTTTAAAAGTCTCTCTCACAACTGATGTACAAAGGAAACATGTTTTAAAAGTCTCCCCCACAACTGCTGTTCGAAGGGAACATGTTTTAAAAGTCTTTCCCACAACTGATGTACAAAGGGAATATGTTTTAAAACTCTCACCCACAATGGATGTTCAAACAAAGAAAACATGTTTTAAACGTTTCCCCAAACAAAAGGAACATGTTTTAAAAGATTCCACACAAATAATGTACCAGAAAAGGGAACATGTTTTAAAAGATTCTACACAAATAATATACAAACAAAGGGAACATGTTTTTTCTCCACAATTGCTGTTCAAACAAAGGAAAACTATTTTTAAAGTTTCCCCAATCAAAGGGACATGTTTTAAAAGTTTTCCCACAATTTCTGTTCAAACAACAGAAACATGTTTTTTTAAAAAGTTCTCCACAGTTGAAGAACAAACAAAACATTGACTGCCTAGCAGACTCACAATTAACATACAGACAATGGGAAACAATTCTTATCACACATATTGCACACATATAGACTGGGAACACTATGGAAGGTTTGGAAGTGCCCAATTCTTGCTGATAATTACAGTACACAATGCTAAATTGATCCATTTTTTCCTCAGATGGATTAACCTATCATTGATGGAATGACCACTGATGGCAGACTATAAGAATTTTTCATGGGTATTCGGTTATGATACGGAATTCCAACCTGAGGTATAAGAGTTTTTATCGAAACCAAGGCACTTATTCCGATTAAAACCCTTATACGAGGATTGGAATTCCCTATCTGAACCGAATACCCATGATAGATTCTTTTTCTTGCATATCAGAGACATGTTGTGCATTGACACCGCCAGCTACTAACGTTTTGCATGTTTTTCTGCATACCGGATGTTGGTGCGCGCGTGGATTTTATATTTATCCATAAAGATAAGACTTCCCATCCCCCATGTAAAACGTGGATAGCCTTATCCGGTATGCAAGAAATTTAGATCTTGCAGGAAGAACCTGTGCTGATTGAACAGATGGTAGACATTTAGATCTTGCAAGCAGAACCTGTGCTGAATGACCACAGATGGTAGACATTTAGATCTTTCAAGCAGAACCTGTGCTGAATGACCACAGATGGTAGACATTTAGATCTTGCAAGCAGAACCTGTGCTGAATGACCAATCTCTTGGGCAGATGTCTTGTGTGACCTTCCAGTAGATGTTGACCAGAATTATCCTGTGATTTAAGTTTGTATAATCTATTTCTGCCTCGTTCTTTGTTCATACAGTCTGATTATTGACTTAAGTTTGTATAATCTACTTTTGCGGAGTTCTTCGTTCATGGGGTCTTATAGATGAACTCATGCGCCCTGGCCAATATAAAGGATAAGGCAACCTCATCTATGCTGGCACCTCATTTATCGACTTCTTCAGCTTTATTGTCTATATTTTGTCTATATCAAGTGTAACAAGCTATACTCATTGCACCAGGCAGTCACACGCATCACCGGGCAACCACATGGTTTCAAATTGTCCATTTAATGAGAACCTCAGGACTGCCAGCTGAACACCATAGGCCTGTCTTTGTCCTGTCCTTAGATATCATAAGAAGATACTTATGCTTGCCAAACCTGCAAAATAAAATAAAGAACAATTACTGCACGGATGCTTTAAAAACAATAGTTTTATACCTATCAAAGAGGAGAAGCGATTCTTATTCTGGAAATTTGACAATTTTATTTGGAAGAATTGAATTGAATTGAATTTTATAGTTGCAGATCAGGTCAGGTCAAATGGCTTCCAATGGTGGAGGAAGACCCCAAGTGATCCTCCGGGCAATTTTCATACATGGGCAGGCATGTTCCGCAAACCTGCTGGATAGCTTTCTCAAATAAAGATTCCTGGTCCCTGACAATTGAATTGGATTTTATAGTCGCACCAACAGCTAAGGTCATATGGCGACTTTCCAGCTTCCATTGGTGGAGGAAGACCCAAGGTGCCCCTCCGGGCAATTTTCGTGCACGGGCGGGCACCTGGGTAGAACCACCGATGTTCCGCAAGCCAGCTGGATAGCTTCCTCACATAAAGATTCCTAGGCCCCTGAGGGATCGAACCTACAGCGGTGAGGGGCAAGTGATTTCAAGTCAGAGACGTTAACCACTCGGCCACGGACGCCCTGACAAGAGATTTCAAGTCAACCACCTGGCCACAGATGCCCCCAAGAACAATACAGAAAGTATTTCCTGTAAATGCAGAGAGTATTTCCTGTAAATCTCTAAGCATCTCCGTGGCCGAATGGTTAACGACATTGCGTTGTAAACCTTCGCCTCTCACCGCTGTGGGTTCGAATCACACTGGGAGCTCGACTTGTGAGGAAGTGTCGATTCTTACGGATAGCAGGAGGTATACAGTACTGGTTCTACCGAGGAAAAGTGGATTGTCTGCCTCCACCACAAAAAATCAACCGTCATATATAACCTTACATGTGTTGAAAATGGACGTAAAACACCATACAAACAAAGTCTCTAAACCTCAAAAAAATATTTCATCAGACTAAAGTTATAATGTCGGTAAAGATAATTACATATGCCATTCCACTCAGTTTTGAAACTGTTTTAATATGCATTTTTCTAAATACTTTTATTTCGAACAAGTTGATACCATGTACTTACTTTGACAGTACTGTCCACGGCACCTGAGAAGACTCGTCCACGTGACACGGCGAGACACGCCACACTGCCCTGATGTCGGACTAACGTCTGGGAACAGATCATGTTGTCCATGCTCCACACCTACAATAAACAACATCACTTTAATTAGTTAGCTGACAGCAAGACACGCCACACTGCTCTGATGTTGCACTAATGTCTGGGAACATATCATGTTGTCCTTGCTCCATACCTACGATTAACAACATCACTTTAAATTCCTTACATGAATAGACTGAAATTCTAAAAACTCTTTCAGCAAGAAAGGAATCTTTTTTTATTTTTTTTATTTAACCCTTAGCCCGCTATGAAAGTATAATGGACTGTCCTTTCTTTGAATTTGGACCATTCCATTTATGTTACAAAGAGTTACTCGCAGGCTGATCTGGGTTACACTGGCTGCAAAGGCTGTTGTTGTCGCCCTTAGCAGGCTAAGAGTTAAATACAGACTACCCTCATCTGAGGCCATTTCTTTAATACTTTTATGATTTTACTACCACCTTAAAGGAATACAATGCTATTTTGAGGTCTGTTTTACACATGTTGACAAAATCAACAAAACAAAAAAGACCAACCGTCTACGTAAGACCAACCGTCTACGTAAGACCAACCGTCTACGTAAGACCAACCATCTACGTAAGACCAACCGTCTACGTAAGACCAACCGTAAGACCAACCGTCTACGTAAGACCAACCGTCTACGTAAGTATTTTATTGCTCCTTATACCCCTATCAATAAGCTGTTGTTTTTTTCTGTCTAAATCTAACAGTGTCCCACTAGTTCGAGATATAATTTTAAACAAGAGGCCCAAGAGGACCTGTAGACGCTCTACTGTCTAAAACAGCTTTTATCGGGAGATCAGGAGAAGTAGTCCGTACAAAGCTTGTGTTACCCGCTATAAACATGTGATGATTTGCTGCAAAACTATAACTGGTTTTATTTTTTTGTATATTTTAGTACAAGAGAATGAAATAAGCCATGGTTTTCAACAACCGAGTCAAGTTGATCATGAAAAATTGTGATCGATTGATCAGATCAAAGGCATAACTGATCGATGATCGATCAAATCAAAAACACTACTGATCATACAAACATATGATTAGACTATGTTTAACTATAAAGTAAACATAACTTAAAACAAGGTTTTTAAAACAAAGTTTGGTAAAGTAAATAAAAGTTAAAAATTTAAAACAAAGTTTGTAGGAATCTGGATCAACAAGTTGAACAATGCAGTAAGGGAGATATTAATCTCACAACACATGAACGTGTGATTGAAACAGATTCACGGTCAGTCAGGTACAAACATATGATTGGACTGGATTTAACTATGAAGAAACATAACTTCAAACAAGACGACCATTTTGATTATTCGACGATAACGAAATACACAAATTTGATAGAGACCAACTCAAGGAACATGTATATGATATTTCATTAGAATGGAATAAGAAGTTTCGGAGGAGATGTCGTTTGAAATTTACTTAAATTTGACCTAGTTTTAGCCATGGTGGCCATCTTGGACAACTGGCGGCTGTGAAAATCGGAGGCGCACTATCCCAAAGATCATTGTGGTAAAATTTCAACAAAATCCATTAAGAGGTTTTAGAGAAGATGTCATTTTTAGCCTTTCCCTATATAACTCTATCTAAACTTTGGGTCGTCGTGGCGGCCATTTTGATTATTGACACAAATTTGATAGAGGCCAACCCAAGGAACATGTATATGATATTTCACTAGAATAAAACAAGTGGTTTCGGAGGATGTTGTTTGAAATTTCCCTAAATTTGACCTAATTTTAGGCGGCCATGAAAAACAAATTTCTGAGAAGGGGCCTCCTAAGTAACATTGTGATAAAGTTTCATCAAAATCCTTCATGCAGTTTCAGAGAAGATGTTGATTTTATAAAATTGCTAACAGACAGACGGACGGAGACAGACGGACGAAAAGTGATCACATAAGCGGCCAGTAGAGCTAAAAATCATTTGAATTGAATAAAAAATGTTTTTAACAACCAATGATTAAAAAACGTCCTTGTTTTATTTTTACTTTTACAACCAATTCTGTCATTCATTTTTTACCCAAGGTCATTTCTATTGTGTTTCAGTATAAAGGTAGCCTTTTTTTCAGCTTTATAAAATTATCAGCTTCAAGAAAATATCTTAAACAAAAGGCCCAAGAGGGCCTGTGGACGATCTAATGGATAAAGATAAAGTTTATGTATAAGGGGCCATAACACTGCCAAAATTCATTCAACTGGAACACGGCAATGAAATGTGCAACTAGGCTTGGTACTGATCATCCCTGCCAAGATTCGTTGAAATCTGGACAGGGGATCAGGAGAATTAGGTGGGACAAAGTTTGTGTATTAAAACCTTAAAAGGGCTATAACTGTGCCAAAAATATTCAACCAGAACACAGCAATGACAGGCGCATCTAGAAGCCAAGATTTGTTCAGAAGAGACTAGTCTGGACAAAGTTTATCAAAAACTTTAAAGGGTCACAACTCTGCCAAAAAGCATTCAATCAGAATACGGCGAAGACAAGCAAAACTAGGCTTGATATTGATCATCCTTGTCAAGTTTCGTTGAAATCCAACCAGGGGTTCGGGAGAACTAGTCCGGAAAAATTTTGTGTATCAAAAATCTTTAAAGGGCCATAACTCTGCCAAAAATCTGTAAATCTGTAAACCGACACGCACAACTAGGCTTGGGACTGATCATCCCCGCAAATTTTAATTGAAATCCATTCAGGAGTTCAGGAGAATTAGTCCAGACAAAGTTTGTGTTTTAAAACCTTTAAAGGGCCATAACCCTGCAAAATATCATTCAACCGGAAAACGGTGATTCAGAAGCACTAGCCCAGACTGAATGTGTATTAAAACCGTTAAAGGGCCATAACTCTGCCAAAAATCATTTATCCGGAGAACGGCGATGATATGCAAAACTAGACCTAGAACTGATCATCCCTAAAAAGTTTTAAAATTTGCCAGGGGTTAGGAGAACTAATCCAGACAAAGTTTGTGTATTAAAACCTTTAAAGGGCCATTATTAAACTCCACCAAAATCATTCAACTGGAACACAGTGTCGATATGTACAACTAAGCTTGGTACTGATCATCCCTGCAAAGGTATTGAAATCCGGCCAAATCAAGGCCCTTTCGTCTTAAGAAGGCAAAATACAGCATTTTTTAACCAAATCGAGGGCCACAACTCTGGTGTTACTAATCTGATTTGGTTGTTTCCGAACTTGTCCAAGCTTTCATTGATAGTAACAATCTGATAAAGTTTGGTAAAGATCGGATGAAAAATGAAGGCTCTATCGTGTTAACGAGGCAAAATATAGCAATTCTTAACTAAATCAAGGGCCATAACTCCATTGTTACTAGTCCGATCTGGCTGGTTTTCGAACTCGTCCGAGCTTTCATTGATATTCACAATCTGGTAGAGTTTGGAAAAGATCCAATGAAAAATGAAGTTCCTATTTTGTTAACGAGGCTAAATTATAGCATATTTCAGAAAATCAAGGGCCATAACTCTGGTGTTACTGGTCCGAACTGGCTGATTTTCGAACTTGTCCGAGCTGTCATCGATATTAACAATCTGGTAAAGTTTGAAAATGAACGGATGAAAAATGCTATGGTGTTCAGGCAAAAGTTAACGGAAGGTGACGTAGGAACGACGGAAACTTGCCATTCCATAAGCTCAGCTGGCCTCAGCTGGCCTTCGGCCAGTTAAGCTAAAAATAAATATCATTTACACCATTTATGGTTGCCACAAATATATGATATTCTGATATTTCAACTGAGGGCACTCTTTTTTGCTATAACAGTCGTACATCCTTTTTCAAATCAAACCCCATTTGGATACATTTCCATAATACAAAGTTATTTTTTATGTCCAGTTTTGCACATTCATCATATAAAGACATGAATACTATCACCAGCCTAATGTAGGGACCCCACCTTACAATGATCGGCAATTATGTAAATCGTAGCTTAATGTCCATTAACATTTTGAGCCGAACATTTAAATTCTATGGCTGCTTCCAATTACTGCAAATCACACTCTGCCATTAGCAGAGTCTAATAAATAGGGAAACCAGTCTGGAAGTGAAATCAGAAGCATAACCCAAGACCAGTCAACGATATTTAACCATGTTGTCATCTGTTAGACAAACAAAAACTGGAATTATTATTTGCGTTTTATTTTGTTTTATTGTCGTAACTTCTGGTAAGTTTGATAAAATTCTTTATTTGCACAAAATACATGTATTTCTTTTTAGTTTTAGTTTTAACTTGAATGGTGGTCAATATTTTAGTGACAAAATGAAGCGATATTTAAAATGTACTTTTAAGATTTAGCAAATTTTGTTTTTGTTTTTTTCTTTACATTGTTTTTAAATGAGATTTAAAATAAACTTTACATTTTTATAGTTAATTAAAGTCTCATAAACAATAGTATATACACTAAAAGATTTTATATGATTTTAACTATTACATTTTAAAAGAATTATAAGAGAACAAACATGTATTTATACCCGACTTATTACTAAAGTCAAAATGTAAGATATTATTAACCTCTCAGTGTCACTGTAGATCTCGAGCATCTATTTTAAGATAAATGTTTATTACCCCATAGCATTATTAAAAATATGAAAAAAGATGTCTTATAAGAAAAAAGTGTTAAGAAAAATGATAAATTTCGTCTTAAGTTAAGATATTGCTAAAAAGCTTTATGAATAAGACCCCAGGTGTTTGTCAAACATTTTATCACGGGCATGTTAATACCACAATTCTGTATTTTTGATAAACCATTTGTGATGTAACTTAATGCCATGAGGTCGGAGGTGAATTTTCCGATTATTTATGACATTAGGAGTTTTGATTAATCAGGGTGGCCACAGGAATCTCCAAATAAAAATCCCTGATATTTCCCTGACCCAGCATATTTATTGGGTTTCCCTAATTAAGATAAGAAAATTTACAACCTCCACTCTGCCACTGCACTTATAGTCTTACCTTCACCACCAAATATCACATATATATATGAGCATATTATATATTTTCTGAATTTTTAAATGTTTTTTTTTTTTCAAACTTCAAACCATTTAAGAAAATAAATACTATCTAAACTTGTTTATAATTGATGCATTCATTTTTATGGATTTTTTTTTCTATTTAATTTTTTCTTTCTTCTACCTGAAAAGTGTCTACATGTTCAACATTAATTTTTGTTTTATGTAAGTTAGTGCAGAAATAAAATTCCCTGACTTTTGCTTGATTTTTATGTTTTCAAATTCCCCAATTTTTCCCTGCAGGAATTATTTTTTTGCCTTTTTCCGCGTTTTCCAGAAACCGTGGCCAACTTGTACATAGAATCTCACATTCTATTATGTTAATTTTTAACTGAATTTATTAAACGCGTTGGCAAAAGTGATATGATGCTCGGAAAGCTGTCGCGTCGCATCATGTTTGCTAACTAGTTGAGCTGTCTGTGACATCATATCATTTCTGCCAATGAGTTTTAATAAATTCAATAATAAATAAGCACTATTTTGAGATTCAATTTGGGCTTTTTCTATTTGATTATTCGTTTTACCAACCCTCCTTAGGAATTTTATTTTTCCGAAGGAATTTGATTATTTTAATTTTGTTATACTTCCTCCCAGATATTCATTTAACATTTTATTCTAATTTCCTTTCCATCGCCTATGGCACTTCTCTGTCTCAATGGTTCGTAAACCAAATAATCAAAACATTAAGGCCTTATTACAGTTTTATTGGTAAAAGATCAGACAAATTCAGACAATTCATAATCACATATTTTTAAGTGACTCTTGATGACATTTTATCTAACGCTGGAACAAATTAATTTACTTTATTTATAGAATTTATGAAATTCACAGGAACTGACATGACAGTTCCAGTGTAACTTTTCTTAAAAAACGTCTATAAAATAAACAAATTAATCATCAGTTCCTGTGAATTTCGTAAATTCTATAAATTAAGTACTGGTCAAGAAGTTTTTTTCCAGCATTAGATAAAAAGTCATCTGGAGTCAAACAAGAAAATCGGTACAACCGATGGATGCTCCCCGAAATGTATCCTCAACTTATCATAATGGCCTTGTATCACCCAGCACTTTTCAATTTCCAGTTCCATTAGTAGTTTATCCTCCGGATAAATAATCTAAGTATAAAATTACAAAGGGCAATAACTTTAATTTGAATGAAGACAGAGTGACGGTTCTTGCACTCTGTACTTTCTCTTATTGCCCTCTATTATTGTGTTAAGTTTCGTTGAAATCTCAGCAGTAGTTTCCGGACAAAAATTATAAGTATAAAATTACAAAGGACAATAACTCTAATTTGAATGATGACAGAGTTACGGTTCTTGAACTCTGCACTTCCTCTCATTGCCCTCTATCATTGTGTGAAGTTTTATTGTAGTCCCATCAGCAGTTTTCAATATATGCTCCGGACAAAAGTGGGACGGACGGATGGAAGGACAAAGCGGCGACTATATGCTAAATTCGAAAATTTCGGTGGGGTGGGCATAAAAAGTGAATCAATTCTTAAATTTTGCAAGAAATTTTAATTTTGAAACTAGCTTCCTTCTTTACCTTTAAAGGAAAAATTTATAATCTAATTTGTTTTACCTCACTGCAGGGTTCAGTATCATGGACCAAGGGGACAGGCTACTAGCCAGACAACCGAGGGCTCGAATGCCTACCATAGGTAAGTGACACTTTTTGGTATTTTATTTTTATTT